>VXBW01004306.1:852214-880038 GCA_013400375.1 Thinocorus orbignyianus
GATTACCATTATTGTTGCCAAGCAACAGGGGACATGGGACCCAGGTGAGCTAAGAGTATTGCCATAATGTTCTGGTCTGTCACCCTTCCCATTCTTTCTTTCTTTTTTGTTGGATTGTCATATGTCACAGGTGTTAATCTGTTGTGGTGACATTTTGGTGCATTGTACTGTTACGTGGCCAAGGTGAGGGAAAATCATGCCAAGCATCAAAAGGGGCATGGGGTTTGCACCACCACACACAGTGCTCCTAAGGATATTTTCCTTCATGCCTCTCGGGACACTCCCAAGCATTTGGCAACCTCTGTGGCAATCAGGATAGCTTCCTCAGTAGGTGGACTCGAATTCCTACCTTTCTGGCAAGCTGCAGTTACATGCAGCAGCTCTGCTGTGTCTCCAACACTGGAGTATTGGGTCTGCTCCAGTTGTAAAGCTGATCAACCAGATGAGGAAATTACCTCGTCCTCTAGGCTAAGTGTGTGAGTGGTGATTGACAGCTGTGGCTGAATAAGCTTGACTTTGTTGTTTTTGTTGTTTGTTTTTGTATTTCCAGAAAACAACATTCTAATTGATTTTTACATGCAGATGTAAGTAATGAAAAGATATTTTTTATTAAGAGAGTCTGATTCCTTAGTCTGCACCTGCACGTGGAGTGTAAAGGATGCTGGCAAACCTCACGCTACGCTCTCCCTGATCCTCGCAGCAATAAAGCTGTGCTCACTCAGACTCACCAGAACGATTCCTTCTGCATATCATAGCTGGTAGCCATGTGACCAGACTTTCTTATATGGGGGAAAAATATTCACTGATTAAAACCCGTCTCTGTGTAAGCTTCCGCTGACAGGACATTTTTCTTTTAATCACGTCCTGAATTCACAGCCTAGCTCTTCCATTAAAATATGTAGCCTGAATGTGACCTGACTGCAGAAAGAACTCTTCTTTTCTCTCAGCCACCATCCCCGATGATTTGCAGCATACTCTGCTTTGTTGTAGGGAAATGCGAGAAGTCAGAGCCGGAATTTCACTGAACAAGCGGTGAAACAGCTCATACTCCTCAAGCTTTGAGGGAATGATTTGGTTTTCACTGAGGAATAAAGTCAATGTGCATATGTGCTCCCCATAGAACAACTCACAGACAGGCAGACACAGTTTTCTAGAAAAATATAGTTTGATTTAGGGAGATGGAAATGCAGACTAAGTTTTAAAAGGCCTCTGTTCTGTAAATGCTGCCTTCAGAAGTGTTTATAGTTAATGCTTCTGGCCCAAATGTAATCTGTAATGTATCTGCTTGTCTTTTGACTGTTCTTTCTTCACTGTCTAGCGTTAATCACAGAATGAATCACAGAACACTATGGCGTTGGAAGGGACCTCTGGAGATCAGCTAGTCCGACTCCCTGGAGGTCCACCTAGAGCAGGTTGTACTGTTGTAAAGCTCTGTAAAACTTCTTTTAACTATTTCCTTTATATTTCTGCAAAGCAGAGCAGGGAATCCCACTGGCAGGTGCAGGGTCCATCATGGGGTGTGTTCTCCCAGCACCCATGTAGGTGACAGTCCACAGTGGACTCACTATGGAGTTGTTCCATACTCTGCTACAAAGATCCATCTAGCTCCTGTTGGCTCTCCTGTGGAGGTCCTGGGTATGGAAACAGTCCAGTTTGTGCAAAACCTTCCGACGCAGCATGTAGGGGTAGACACTGAGCCTGTATGTAAAATATAACCCACAAAACTCACTCACACAGGTAGCAGACAGCAGAGTTTAGGTGGCAGTACAATATAACACAGAAAACTAACACAAAGCTTTTTACATGAGAACAGCCAAAACACATGTTGAGAAGTACGTAAGAAGTGATGCTTTACAATATTAGGATAGTAATTTAGGTAGAAGTTGTGTTTTTCTTTGACTTTTTTTAGCTTGAATTTGTTTTTCAGTGGCTGTCAGGCTTGCCTAGGGGAGTAAGCACTTTTAATATACTTTCACAGAACAAAAGAAATGAGTCTCATGTCACGGAAAGACACACACAAGTGAGGAGGATGACAGTTGAGGTTGTGGCTAGGAATAAGAATATATAAGGAATTTTGTGTTCTCTGAAGGTTCAGAATGGATAGAGATTGAGTGAAGCAGATGCTTGAGGCATTTCTTTGCTGTGTTTTGATTATGATTTGAACAGGTGATGTTGCTAGTGGTCTTGAAAAGGAGACTGATGTGAATTACTTTCCAACTTGTCTGGTGTCAATAACTATTCTGATAGAACAAAATCACCTTCAAGTAGAAGCCCGAAAAGCAAATTTCATTTATTCTCACCCTTGCATATCATGTGGAAGGCTTCAGTTGAAACAATTGCCTACACTGAATGACAAAAATGATGAATAACGCTGCTGCTCCGTAATTCCAATGCTCATCTGAATCGAAAGGATAATTGAATAAATCAGGTGTAGTGAAAGACATTTGCTAGATCTCTCTCTTGAATCTATGATATAGGTAAAGGTTTCTTCAAGAAAGCATTCCTAGTGATGTGGAACTTTTCTGGCTTAACTTTCCATTACCTCCTATGTAAATTCCTGCTATGTAGATTAATTGATAATCATTGTGAATGACAGTAACAAGTGGTAGATAATTAAACAGTCTCTAAAAGAACATCATCATTTCCATTTTTACTTGTGATTAGTTTATTTTTATCATGCACCTGATGTATTCACACATGTACATGTATACAGATTCAAATAGTTAAAATACAAAGATCAACACAAGAAAATTAAAGCTACGTTCTCATCACTTATACCTGGTAACCTGAGAGTTTATTCAAGTAAAACACTGATTTCCAGGAAGAGTTTTCAAGAGTGAAGTCCTGCATGGTGGGTGTTTGAAATATCCTCTCCATCACCTGTAGGCTTTTCTTATAAATTTGATCTTCCTGGTAGCTCTAATCACTAACGGCTAGGGATTGCCAAGTTTATCCTCCCTGGATACTACCTTTTTCCCCAGGCAAGCAGGAGTGAACTGGAAAGAACCAAACATTTCGTTGTTATTTCTTCTTCCCTGCCTCTCCCTGGGACCATAATTTCACCAGTAACTCCACCTGAAGGTGATCTCCCTGAACCGGTCCCTAGAGGAGCAGTAACTTTGAGCCCAGAACACAACTGGACTGCAAGCTTTACATTTCTTTTACTTCTCCACTTGATTTTCTTATTTCCTCTACCGCTTGTGTAGTGAGATCTGGCTTAACAATAAAGAAAGGCGTCTGTTGCCTCACTGCTGTGACTCTGCCATTGCTTTAGGCAGCTGAAATTTTCTAAATATTTTCTTATGGGTCAAGAGTCGTTGGGAGCCGTGTCATACTGGTGTTTTCCAGCACTGACTTGACATGTAAGTGCCTGTGCTAGAAAAAGAACCTGTGTTTTCTAGCTCTTTGGCATGTGTTTATCTTGTTTTCTCTGGAAAGGGTCAAGCTTAGGCTACCCCAGACCATTTCACCTAAATTTTTTTTTGCTTTAGAAAGTGGCTTTGATACCATTCTTTAAACTTTCAGATAGAGAAGGGGATTACTGATTAAAAACAAAGAATAAAATAAAAAAGGAAAGGAGAGGGAAGGTAAAAAGACAGAATTCCCCTTGAAACGTCCTCTAAAGATGCCTTTCCCACCCAAAATGCAGAACAACATCTGGAGCTATGGATATGTTATGTCTCAGTCATTTGCCTATCTCTCCCCAGGGCCTCTCTAACTGAGATGCTCAGTGGGCAGGAGGTGGCACTGTCATGGCACTTGCCAGGGGCACATCACATGCCACATATCCATACGTTCCGTGAGGGCAGCCTGACCTGCCACATTAAAGCTCGCCTCTTTGCTCTCTCACAGTGAAACCTGGCAGAAACACATAATGGATTTTTCTTTTTTATATAATTCAAATTAATTTTAATTCAAATTTAATTCAAGTTTTTCCTTGGTATCTTACGTATCAAATGTTTTAACAATTTGTATTGCTAGCTCAGTACTAAAACTAATAAATAAAGAGCTGGATTTTACTGTGAATAATAAACCAATTAAATATTACAATAAAGAGAAAAGATTTTATTACCATCTTACCCCTTCTTAGGTTCAAAATAAATTTTCTGTCCATGTGGTAGCATTTACAGCCCTGCTTTATGCTCAGTTCCTTACATTTGCAAGACCTAATAACAATTTTGAAACCAGCAAGCAGCTCCCTAACCTGACTTCTGTCAACCCAAGACTCAGCAACAACTGTTGTGGGGAAAAATGGCAACCCAGGATCAATATTATTTGTCCAGGGACAACTTTATGACTGTTTGTTAGTGGTATTTGTACCCTTTTTCTTTTTTTCTCTCTTTTTTTATGGAGGAGATCCTAAAAAATATTTGAAGTTTTGAAGTTTTTGTCTTTCTCCACATTTTTGTCTTTTTTTTTTGGTTTTTTTTTTTTTTTGCTAAAACTAACATGACACTTTTCCTTTGCTACTTTATTTATTTAAAAGCTTGGAGGAATGATTTTCCTGTGCAAATCCTACACAAATGATGTAAAGATGGGACTTTAATCAGGGCTTGTTGTACCAGAGAGTTTGTCTGCTGTTTCTAACCATGGAAATTTTTCTAATGTGAGCTAGAATACTAATATAAAATTATAGTGATACAGCATAATGTGTAATTATCTTAATGTTATCATCTAATATATAATTAATAATATAACTCTCCCTAGCAATCTTACCTAACTACAATATAATCCAAGTAATTAGACTCCAAGGGAAAAGCGCAGAAGACTTCAGGATGTTTTAATCTGCTCATTTTTGCATAGTAAGCTAAAGTGGGGCATGGAAGTCATAAAAAGAGCAGTTCACCATTGCCCTCTGATGCTCCCAATGAACCCAACAGGGTCAGAAAATTAGTTTGAGCACCACCCTCTATTTCTTAGCACATCTGGATGATGCGGTTAATCATATGGTTTAGCATTAGGTAGCTCTGTGAGAAGCAGTGAGATGGACTCAATGACTCTTATGGGTCTGTTCCAACTTTATATATTCATTCTGTGATTCTCTGAATATTATTATCACATTTTTGGCCAAGACAGATGCCAATGCTGAGCGCAATGGGGAGCAGGGACTATGCCCAGGAGCCAGAGTGGATGAACCCGCTCCGTTTGGCATGTGCAGGGGATGAGTTGGAGAGGACACGGGACCCAAGGTATGAGCCATGCCAGCCACACCACTTACCCTGGGGCAGCCAAAATTGTGTCTTGTAGCCCATGGAAGCAAGGGTGCTGTGGAAATTCTTTGCTTGGGTTTTCCATGATTCACTGTCACAAATTGTACATTTCCATGGTATTTGCGCCTGATCCAGAAAAATTGTTCAGGGTTTGGGACTGTTTTGGTCTATTTTTTTTCCTGTTCCCCTATTTTCCACATTGCCTGTCCAGTTTTCATTGGTACAGAGAAGCTGCACTGGCCAGGTCTGAGATTATACACAGCTCCGCATTAACTAGATTTCATACTTTACCTCCAGGAATTCCTGAGGAAATATACTCAATTTCATCACAACATGACTGCTTGGTACCGTGTCAGTTTATTATTTCATAAAAATGCACTCTTCAGCTCCTATACCAAATGTGGGGAGGTGTCCAATTTACTCTTGTAATAGAGTGGCTGAAAAAGTCTGGTGTTTGCTTTTGGTTTTAAGCCTTTCAGAAATTCTTCTTTATTGATTTGTGGATTTTGTCCCCAGATGATGGAGATGGGGCTCCCTAGGAGGTCTGTTAGACAAAAAGCATAAATAATGTTGAAATCTCCCAGGCACATGGGTTTTTTTCATGATGTTATACTGGCAGATTCCCATACCTCCAGGCTAAGAATGTTTCATAGCCAGCGGTGTTTTCTTCTTTGGTCTGTTAGTTGCAGTCTAGAGGTGCTACTTGAAAATAGCTGATTAGGGATTTTTCTTTTTCATAGGGGACTCATTCATTTTTATTAAAATATTGTAAACTAACACCACTAAAGCACACCACCATTTTCACCAGAAATAATTCCAGTGAAATAAATGGAAATACACAGTTGTAAAGCTGATGCATGTGAAAAATAAGCCCCTAGGTGCTCATTGATAAGGAATTTATATAGAAAACAATGAATAAGGAGAAGATTGCCCAGACCTTGCAGTTTCCAGGACTTTCACGTATTTCTAGCAGCATTATTGAACCTAGGGCACTCATTACAATAAATAGCATGTTTCCAGACACTCATTTCTTTGTAGGGTTTTACAGAGGAGATGGAAGTTGTATTCCCTCTGGTGTGAAGGAATGCATCCACACGTTTGCTATACAGGGTGCCTGATTTCCTGAAAGACCAAAGGAATATCAACATGATATATTTCTTTCAAACTACCAGCCACTGCATATCAAGCCACTCCAGGGAATAATGTCATCCAGAAAAAGGCTTTATTCACTTAAAGCTCTCCTAACTTGCATTTATTTTTGTGTTTTGAAATGCTTTGAACAGAAATGACATTGAAAAGTACTTGATCTATAAACCCTTCCAAACCAACTGTTTCACTTTTGTATTAATATTCTCAACCTCTTTCTGAGGGGGAAAGTCTTTCAGCAGCAGATGTCAACATGGGGACTGTATCTTTTGAGGTCTCCTTTAGAGCCTGAACAGATTCAAAGACTTCAAAGAGAGAATGGAGAGAACTGGGAGATGAAGAGGCACCAGCCTTCTCTGCTCTCTGTCACCTGGGAAAGTTTTACAAGGGAATGAAGGAATTTTACAATTGCAGCCATTTCTCTCCTCCTTTGAGCAAGCCACTTCAGACACCACACCAGCCCATGGAGCCTGCAGCCAGGAGATAAGGGAGCTGGGAACAGGCTGCTTGGTCTCAGCCCAATTTTTCAGGTTCAGGGACAAAAAGAGGTGAAAATGTCCTGCAACTCAGTGTCTGACCTTGCTTTTGTTGACACCTGCATTGCAGGCTGAGTGACAATGACCGTCACGTGCATCAGGAACAATTACATCCCTCTTGCTGCCCCTTCTTCAACACCAACACCTGCTCCACAGATTAGGGGCCCCCTGGTCTGCAGAGAAAGAATTTTTTAGCATGGTGGAGATTGATGACTTCCATCCAGTGAGAAATTGAAGCACTTTATCATGTAAAATAAAGCAAACGCACACAGTAAATAGAAATATCCTGAAATGAGTTAAGAACTTTGTAGTTTACCGTGGTGCAGATGAGCTGGACTTTTGAGGAAGGTTGTAAAGCAGTTTTTCGGAGAATAAAGTACAAGCTTTGATTATTCTTTTACTTGAGCAAAATTAAAAATGCAAACAAAGCAAGCGGGATGCGGGATTATCCATACAGCTTTGAAGTGGCAGTTGGAGTGCATCCATTCTTATGATCCAACATATTCAAAACAATAAAGATAAAAGTAATGCTTTACATGGAACATCATCTCTGCCTTTAGCATATGCAAAGATTTTGCCTTGAAAAGTTTTGCACATTTCCATGCTGAATTAAACCTTTTTTTTTTTTTCTTGACAGAATTCTTTTCATTTGAGGAAGCAGAGGCTCTTGAGAATGAAAGTGCATCTGCACAGTACAGACACTTTCCCACTCCTTTCATCTCTTTTTTTTTCAGTTTCTAATTTGTCGCTGAAGTCAGCATTTCAGTCTTTGGCTGAGATTATGATTTTCTGATAAAAGAGAACTTTCAACAGCAAATAAATTGAACAGTGGGGAACAATCAGAATATATACAAAAAACCAAGACATATTTAGGGCTAAGCCCAACTGTTTACACCTGTCAGAATTAGCAGACCTTGCTGATTGACCCAGTCATGGGTATGTTACATTGAAATTCTGAGCCATGTTCATTTTGAACATAAAACAGAGTAATAAAAAGTAACTGCAGTTATTCCTTTCTTGACTCTGTAGAGTTAAGTTGTTTTTGTGGGTTTTCTCTGCTTGTTGATAGAATTTCCTACCAGGAGCAAAAATATAGGATGTATGAATGTAATATATTGATTTGTCCTTAAAGAATACATTTATGTGAATATAAACTATACAGAATATAGTTTTGTCCTTGAAGAATACACGCACTTCTAATCTGTAAGATGCCAGGTCCCTGGACAATTACAGTTCTATATTGCCACGCTCAAATTCTAGGTGCTTCAAGGAGCTCAAGTAGAAATTTAAAAAAGAAAAACGTGTTTTATAATTGTGTTCTGTCAGATAGACTCTACGAACACAGGAGCTGGGCTGGTTTACATCAGAATGCATTTGGTTATTCACTACACAATGGGCTGAATAATCCTATAAATATTTATGAGTAAACCACAGAGGATTTACTCTTTCTTCCAGCATGTGGAGATTTTATAATGTGCACCACGTTAGTTCAAAGTAAAACCTAATGTTTTGGTTGCTACTTAATACATCTAACAGCATGCCTGCGCGTCACGTATGCGTACTCTACTCTCTAGGCAGTTACTCACAGACAATATTTAGGAGTGTAATTCAGGAGGAACTAGTCTATGACCACATAATTTTCAAAGACAATACGTGAAGCATATGTTGGGACTGGAAAGGATGTAAGGTAGGAGCTGTTTCACACTTTGACCTGAAGCAGCATCAGCTGGGCTCTGTGGATTAGTAGTTTATAAATGAATAGTTCAGTCTGAGTGGAAAGGAATGGAGACAAATAAAAAAAAAAATAAAAATAAAAAAAAAACACAACCAAAACCCAGGAGAATCAAATTAGAATTTATTGGTTGGATTTTTACAGGGACAATGGCTTTAAGAATGCCAACTGCCAACTCAGTGAGCTTTATGGTCTGCAAAGCTGCCCTGTTCCTGAAATGGGTAATTCGTTTGGTTTCTGATCCTATCACATGAACAGGTCTATGATCAGTTCAAATGTAATGTTAATATACTTCAGCTGAGAGCAATTTCCATGCTTTCCTCATCTACATCTTCTATGTTTGACCTTCAGTTATAAAACAGACTGCAATCTACTCTATTTGTAAAGCAAAAAATATACTCCCTTCCTGCTTTTCTCTTAGATATCAACTTTGGGACATTTTATTATTTTTATTTTTTTTAATTTGTTGGTTGTTCTGAACTGAGGGCTAAATAATTTATGGTTCTATTTTGACATGTCTCTCTGCTGCTGATCAATCATGTCCTATATGTTCCACTCTGAAGAGTGAACATAGGAAAATGTCATTAACTCAGATTTCTGCTGAACCTCAAATCAGGTTCTGCTGAAATCAGAACCTCTAATTCTCGGCACAAGAGATGCCAGGTGATCCCTTGTGTGAGGACACAAGATTAAGGTGTCCAGAACCCATAGGAACAGGTTAACATTTGATGCATCATCTTTTTACATTTCTTGCAATACTTACTACTAACAGTGTGCATTTATACTGGCGTTTCATTTCTGATGAGGGTTGGTTTTTACAGCACATCTCTCAGCTGTGCTCTGGATTACATCAAGGAGAGATTTCCAAGTACATGAGCTGGATTCCCTCTGCATGACACTCAATTGGCTCAGTCATGAGAGCCCCAAAAGGGGCATTCAGCTGATGGGATCAGACTAGAGCCAATCCAAAAGCTTAAGGCAAACCAAAACAGAAGAACTTGGGTTTTATTGCATAGTGTGGATGTGAGAGTCTGATGTCCAACAGTTTGACTGTAGTTTTGTACCTGTTGCTCTGAACTGCTTGCTTAGCTACGCACAGCCCTGGTGGACATTGTCATTGAGATTGCCTAGCTTTATAAAACATTTTTCACTAGCATATAAGTCTACCAAATTTGAAACATTTTGCCTAAAATTTTCCACATTATGCTAATACTTGACTTAGCTATCCAGCTTTTTCTGAGAGTGAGAATGAGATAAACTGTTCCACTGTGCCAGCTAGAAAAAAAATGAGAAGATCTGTGTTGTAGGACAGGAACTTGAAGTTTGCTGGGAGGAAGAGATAGAGGGGAGTCCTCTAACATTCAAGGTTTTGGCCCTCTGACTACAGAGAAATCTGATGGAGTCTCATTTCAGTAACTTCTCTTATATGTGCATATTCTTTCTCTGATGGATGATTTTGTTAACATATAGCAGGCTCCAGCCCTCAGAGCTGCCTTGTACTGTCCCCATAGCCAAGCTGCAAAGGCCTAGCAAACCTTTCACTTCGAGCAGCTCCTCCAGGGGTGACCAAAAGGCCTTGCTTTCTGATCTCATGCTTTTGCTGATGACATGCGAAGAGGCAAGGTAAGCAGGGACCAACAGAGAAGGCAGAAAAATGAAAAATACACAAAGAAGCTAAGAGGTCTCTTCTCCCAAGTCACAGGTGATAGAAAGAGGGGAAATTGCTTCAAGTTGTGCCAGGGGAAGTTCAGATTGGATATCAGGAAAAGGGTTATTAAGCATTGGAATGGGCTGCCCAGGGAAGTGGTCGAGGCACCATCTGTGGAGGTATTTAAAAGATGGGGACATGGCGCTCAGTGATATTGTTTAGCAATGGGTTGTTGTATTTTATCAGAGTTAGGTCAATGGTTAGACTAGACAATCTCAAAGATCCCTTCCAACCTGGACAATTCTATGATTTTGTGATTCTATGATAAAAGAAGAGTGGAAATTCTCTGCTTCTAGTGTTAGGTGGGCTCTTCAGAGAAGACATATAAGCAGTATATTCCCATCCTATGAAAGCACACATGTTCTCTTTCTTATACACATTTTGATCTATCCTTCACATTTAGTGTTAAGCACCTTTCCATATCAGTACCTGAACTATTGTGCTTGCCTAATCTAGCCTGACATTTCTGGGTTAAGTGTTAGCTATCACTAGTGTGTCTGAACTCAAGTGAAAGAGCATTACTAATTAAGTACCAATTTTGAAATACCCCAATTCTCTTACGTTTATTCTTCTATGCCTTTATGTAGACAGTAATTGACACTGGGCTATTTCATAGCTGCTCATATTAGGACTAATTGCTGTTTACTCTTTTTCAAGGGGAAAGAAAGAATGATGCAAAGGCTCAAAAGAATTGCTAGTTGCTGCTCAGGTGATGTGTACTGTAAAATCTAGGGCAAATTATACTAGCTTTGTCATTCTTTTTTTTTTTCCTTTGTAGTGTCTTGCTCTCATCTGTCTGATTTTGAAAAAAAAACCAAAAAAACTATAAATGCTGGAGCTTATCAGCAGGTTCTGAGCACCTTCCTGATCAAATTCTTTGATGTAAATGTGTTGGCTGAGTGATTCAGTTTGTGCTTGTCCACATGGGTAAGTGCAGTGCCCAGTGCCTGGCAAACAGAAACACCATCATTTGCCAATGAGTGAAATAAGGCAGCCCTGGAGGAAGGGTCCTCCTCATAGCAGTGGTCAGGCCATGAGATGGTTTTCCCTCCCAGTTTTCTCTGTCATTTGATGTGGCGAGCCATTGCTTGGACACTGTGATTAGGCTTTATCCAGTGATAGGTATCTGAAAACACAGTCTGTTTAGGGAACAGTGAGTCACTTTTTTCACCAATTTGTTTGCCTGATGTCAGACAGGTCAGCGGTAATCACAGACTTTCCAGAGCTTCTTCAGGATAATTTAGCTGCAATAAAAAAGCTAGTTTAGACACCAAGACAAATTTGTTTTAGAAGTTAGCATCCTGAATAAGCAGGCACATGTTGCATCTGACTGTCATTTACTAATTGGCACTTCGAGTTTCTCAGAACATCCGTTCACTTAAGTTTTAGTAGTGCCTTGTCTGTGAATTATGATTTACAACAGCCAAAGGGAGCCACGCGGGACAAAGCACACGGAACACCGATGCCTGTCACACAGACATGTACTACTGCTTTTTAACTACCAGACAAAGATTTAAATGAGCAAGGAGCCTTCAAAGAAAGCATCAGTCTCAGTAAGCAGTAAAAAAAAAAAGCCACTGTCATTAACACAGTTTCAACTGAGCAGACGTGCTCAAAGCAATGCTGGAGATTTTGAGACTGGACAAGCACAAAGCATCAAAGGAATGCATAGATGCTGTAGAAATTCCTCGCAGCTTTTTATTAGGAAACATATCACCAAGAGAAAGAATAACAACACTCAGCTAGGGGAGAGAATTTTCTGGTTCTTTCCCACCATTAGTATCTGCAATTGTGTAATCACAGCCTGGAGCTGTTAAATTGGAGAGAATTTAAATTGAAGAGGGGACAACTACTAGCAGCAAATAATTACAAATAATTTTTTCCCCACATTCATTCATGAATTTTATGTGAACAGACTCTGATTTTTGTGATTATGTTACAGAAGGGTATTGAGGAAATCTTCCACGCAAATACATTTTTGGCAGTCAGTTTGCCTGCACCATTTTTTGATTGTACCAATTATTACTTAACTATCAGCTGGAAATGGGTCATTCAGCCATGTGTTTTAAGCCCTGCTCTCTAGTTGCACAAACACAACTGTAATAGAGAGTAAGTCTATTAAGAGTAAGTGCTAGAACCCTTGATTCTCTCAGGGAGTAAAAAGGAGTATTTCTTGTGGGGGTGAGGATGTCCCTGAACTTGAGATTTCTTGTGGGTGAACTAGGATTATTTTCATTGACATCTTTTTCTTTCATAAGCCATTTCTGTGCCTGGGTATGGTATATCTACTTCATGAGCATTATGACACTTCCTTTGGAAGTGGTGGTTTGCTCTTCTTGTAAACAGCCAGTGAAAAGGGAAAGAAGTTGATTAAATTTCTCTCTAGATTTTTTTTTTCCACATATTTGAAAACTTATCATGCATCCTGCTGGTTAACATAGTCTTTTCTTCTCTAGGTTAGATAATTCTTCCAGTTCTTGTGTTACTCTTGCCAAGACTGTGATCGTTATTATTGTGTTCTGAATTGTCTCCAATAAATCCTGAAGTGTGGTGCCTAGCAGAGAACATGGTAACTAATGTAAATTTTAATCAGGGCTGTCATCCTACCTCATACTCATGCTAAATTCCCATTTAAAAATGTCTTGATAAAAAAGAGTTGAGCAGTGAGCCTCATTTATATCTTAGTTAAAATGGCCTTATTTCTTCATGGATTGCTTCTGCTGTCATGGTGTGACCATAGAATCCCCCTAAGTATGTCCTCGGCTGTCTTGCCAGTCTAAACTTTTATCATGTCTCTCTGCTGGCATCTCTGAGGCTCTTGCCTGAGCACCTACAAAGGTGATACGAAACTTGCGAAACAGAAATCAGACCAATGGTTGTAGTGGGTAAGAACAAACAAGTTTCCAGGTAGATGATTCTTTCTTCATGTCTGGAAGTTGATCTGATAACAGTTATTATCTTGCCTCATGTATATTATTTTGCTACTGAGGGAATCACTAAAAGTCACTTTTTCCATTTAGAGAGTCCTTAAAATGAAGTGAGCATTGTGTAGCAGTCCTAGAAAATGCCATTTTCCCATATTCTACATAGCAGCCAGAGGCAAAATGATTTTTCAATTGCTTTTGCTGTAAATGAAATATGCAGAAGGTATAGATTCTCTCTTAAGGAGGTCAGCGTGGGAATAGGAACAGTATGGGATATGTCAGTACTACTAAGTTAGTCATCCCTTAGTAAATATTTGTGTTAAACGGGTGATGCACCAGTCTAATGTAGCCTGAAATCATGCCATGGATTAGAAGCAAGGCTATTCTTTCTGGAATTTTCTGGCTACTGTGGGCAATTGCTCTATGAGACGATGTTTTACCAGCTGAGCAGCCCCCAGCCATGGAAGGGAGCTCATCAAAATCAGCAGAGTAACAAACATGTCACCAAATGTGAGGAGAGAGGGGACACTGGCATCTCTTGGGGGATCTTCTTCCTCGGTGTAATCCCTTCCCCAGCACTGGGCTGTGGAGCCCTTACCCTTTATTAACTGGTTTCCTCCTGTGACCTCTTGCTATTTGGTGTTGACATACTCTTGTCACGCTGTGTGTCACCATGGCTGCTGAGTTAGGGGGCAGCTGCAAGACAGGTAGAAATTAAAAGAAAAGGCAAGGAGCAGTAGGGTTAACAGCAGACACAGGTGGGATGCGAGTCAGAGGCGTGGGACTCACAGGTACATCCTATGCAAGCTCTCAGTCTCTGATTTGGAGCGATTGATGCTCCCTTTGAACACTAGGGCTTGAGAGACACATCGAATTAAATAAGAAGTTCTGAGACAGCTTCCAGGCTGCTGGAAACTTTCATCAGGCTCTGGTAGCCTTGGAAAGCAGCAAGAGAGAGAGATTTGGGAGCAAGTTCAAGTCAAGCTGGCTATTTCTGATCTGAGAGTCAAACACACCATCGGGGGTTGTCACAGGCAGAGCAGTTGACTTCACTTGTAAGAGAGAAGCGGTGAAATATTTATTAAGGTGAAACAGAGAATAAAGAAAATTTGTAGTAAATGCAACAGTATTTTACGAGATACAATGCCAAGATACATTTGGTCATTTACTGCACAGAGGACAGGGTCAGACAAGATGTCAGGGAGACCCTCCCGTTGAGTCACGAGTTTCAGAAAGGACTCCCTTGCTTTCTAAACTCCTTCTCAGAGAGGAGTCTAGGTGTGGCTGGATCCAATCCTGGTCCTAGACTTGGTCAACGGTGTGTGTCAATCAATCCTTTATATTGCTTAGCTAAGATTTCAAAGTTTTAGCATGCTTACCAAGAATCTGTTGCAGCGAGGGATCTCTCAGCCTCAAGGAGCAGAACCTTAAGTGAGCATCCTCACTAAAGGGGAGATCCTGGCATGCAGCCGCTGCCATACAGGAGAGCTGACAGGGCTCTTGGGCTGTCCACTCTTCATAGAGTAAGATAATTGACCTGTAGTCATAATAAGCTATCTAGGTCTCCACTCCAGACGGTGCCAGGACTGTGTTGTCAGCCATCCCCCAAAGTCCAGCTACAAGTTATCACAACCCCCATTGATGGCCATGGCCCAGGTAGGAGCTAGGGAGCTGGGGGAAGAAGGTGATAAACAGGGAGAGCACAGCACCACAGGGGTGCCAGCACCGTTGATCAGTTGAGCACAAAGCTGTGCTGGTCTCATTGTCTGGAGGAGGGTTTGCCTTCCTCCAGGGACTCTGTGGAGTGCTTGCTTTCCCTTGGTCAACTACGGTCCTGTGTCCTAAGTCCTCTTGAGGAGGCTGATAACTGGAAGGGAGATGGAAGGGTGGACACAGCTGGTAGAGCCTTTGATGCTGCTGGTTGGGAAGAGGAGGTATGCATCATCCCTGGAGGTATTCAAAGGACGGGTTGACATATTGCTTAGTGACATGTTTTGGGGTTTTTTTGTGTTTTTTTTTTTTTTATTAGACTTGGGTCTAGATGGTCTTAAAGGTCTCTTCCAGCCTAGACAATTCTATGATTCTATGAGGCATCGCAATGGCACAGGGTGGAAGGTGGCAGGCAATTAAAACCGGCTTCATTCACAAAACGCGAACCAGCTGCTCAGCCCCCACTTTTGCCACCCAGCTTGCTGGCCATTGTAACACCACACTAATGAGTGCCTTAAAGGTTACAGGCACGTGGACCACCTTGTATAATTTAATAGGCCTCATCAATAAGCCTAATTGAGCACCCCCATGCTTCGAATGCACCTGTGAGACCAATGTCTGAGGAAGACCTGCAGGTTGAAACAAGGCTGGGAAAAGATCCCAGTTTGAACTAATCTCATTATATTGGTGCTATCTGAAAGTGTGATTCACAGGCATGCAGGCACTTTTCTTACATTTATGGTTTTTCTGCCTTATTACCTCATTGTAAAATGCTTTTACAAGCAGAAAAAAAATTGAGGGATACTGCACCTTGCTGACATAGGTCTTAGCTTCATCATGTCCAAACTACTCACAGGACTATACAATCTGCACATGAATTGCACATTGATATCTATATCTATATATATATCTTCAGGAAAGAAGAAACGATGTAAATAAATTAATATTTTCATAAGACACTAATTGCATTGTAACTTCATGTTCATAAATATTGTTCTCCTTGGAAAACTAAACTTTCACAGCAATGTTTTTGCAGCTATTATAAATTGCTGGCCTTTCTCAGGCTTTATTTCACTGCTTAATCCATGTGTGTCCATGGAGTGACTGCTGTCCGCTCCTAAAATATGCAAAGGAAAAAAAAAAGCATAGTAACCTAGATGGTTTATATGAAGGAGAACATAATTTCTTGACAATTCTAGTATTTCCTTCTGTCTTTGTTTTTCTGGTTGAATTACACAGAAATGAGCCCTTAGAGGGACAATATATACAACATTTTATTACAGTTATAGAATAACAAGCACTTTATATGTAGTAAATATGTATTACTAAATGTGTATCTATATAATGTCTTAGAAATTCTAGGGTTGTGGAAAGGTATTTAAAAGTTGGAACATAATTTCAGTTCAAATTGTGCTTTGCTACAAGAGTAAGTAATCCACTTTAATTTTTTTTATTTTGCTACAGGGCATAATTTGGCTTTTCTGGCAAGCTCTTCTTACGTTTTTTGGCTAAGCTATCAAGTTTTACCCTGATTATGAACTTAAGTTTGCAAGTAGAGTTGGCTGTAAAAAGTTGAAAAATGTTAAATTTAAAAAAAAAACCCCAAGGGTTGCATAATTTTATTTTCAAACTTGTCTTTACTCATTTCAGTTGATTAACATCTGGTCTATAAATGAGGAATAGATTAAAGGTTATTGGGGTTTTGTTAGCTTAAATTTTAATAAGATCTTTTTCAAAGATCAATTTAGAAAGCTCCATCCTGGGGAAAAAAAAAAAATAATATATACGCTGAAAATGCATTTCCCTATTTAAAATAAATTAGGAGAATTTTTCAGTGTGCTTAATTCTGTTTGAATAATCACCAGGTGTATTTGAAAAGACTTATTTTGTTCTAGTTGAGTCAAAGATACACCATGTAGTAGCAGTAGCAGCCTCAAACCTGCTAAATTTTCAAATGTCTGGACCTTGTGATACACGTGCTTAAAATGTAAGACTGTTCTTTTTTTTTGGTCAGTTTGATAAAAAGACCTGTTAATTTCACATAATGAAAAAAAGAAAAACCCAGCAAAAGAAATTTTGACTCCCAGACTCTGACCTTAATCTGAAGAGATGCTTGGCAGTGCATTAAAAGGGGCTTGAACTGCATCCCAGTTCATCTCTGCACCCTCCCGGTTGTCCCACAAGCCTTCACCTGCTTCCTTGGCACCTTCTTCTCCCACTTCTCCCTGTCCTTTGACTTGTCATCACACCTATTACTATGCTCGTTTTCCATGTTAACCATCCTTTCAAAAGGGCAGCCATTCCCTGATGGATTTCCCTGAAGGGATTCCCTGAAGGGATGGATCCCTTCAGAATTTCAAGGACTCTAAGCATGAAGTTGTAAAGGGAGAAAATAGGCGAGCACCAAAGATTTCTGCTTACAAAAACAAAATGAATCTCAAAAAGCAATTCCGTGGGTTCACAGGTGAGTCCTGACAATGCCTTGTGGAGAAATATAATAGGTTACTGCCTGAAATGCTCTGCCAACCCAATTGTCTGCAGGAAATTTTTGCCAAGAAACATGCTGAAACACAGGGAGGAAGAGACCCCTGAGAGTTGAGCACTTCTGCGTCCTTAGAAGCACTGCTCTCATTTCCATAGCACGCCTTTTTCTGTGAGAGCATTCATGTTTTTTTTCTCACAAGATTTCTTTTTTCCCAGTAAAGAAATCTTTGTTGCGATTGGAGCAATCAAACATATCAAATTCAGAATGTGACAGCCTTGAAAAATCTACCAGAACTGCATTTAGCAAAACCTTTGAAGTGACCCTTTCTTCAGGCCTTTTTAGGGGTAGGTCTCTGATCAGGTAATTAGTTTGCTTCAGAAGTCATTATCACTAATGAAAGCTCCAGAAGGGGTCTAAGATTAAATGAAATACCTGCTCTTTTTATCATTAATCCTCTCTTACTTCTTCAAGATATTGAGCGGTATTATTTTAATTATAAACACACACAGAGATATTTATAGCTGGTACCTGCATTTCAGACCATGCATGGTCTTTTGCTATTAATATTAAATTCCATATATTCTATTTCTTAATCGGGCATTTTTATTTATTTATTTTTTTGCCAGCACTTCTAACTGGCCAACTCTGCCTAATGGGCATTTTCTTTAATTTGAAAAAGAAACAACAATAAAGACCTAGCTCACCGTCTGCAAATACCTCCTGCGTTGCCCTAATGAACCCAAGTCATTGCGATTCAATCAAACAGCTGGTTAAAATCATCTGACGTTTTGTTCCGGGCACGATGATAAATTGCAGCAAATATCTCAGCTTTAGCAAAGTACTTGGGGAAACTAGAAAATTCACTGTCTGGCTCTCCTCAAGAACGAGTGATCAGAGGAAATGGGAAAGTATCAGGAGCTAAAACACTAGACAACCCTAATTTCTCTGCACGCCCTCACTGATTTTCAGATGGAAAATGGTGAATCTGAGCTATTTGTCACCCTGTGTCTTGCTCCGAGTAGTGGCTTAGAGCCTGGCTTGGCTCTTCCTTCCTGCCCTCTTTCTGTCATTGCTCTGTTTTCCTACAAGCAAAGGTAGAAATTAACAATCCATTTAAATCACAGATGCAAAAATAATAGGTCTTCTGTTCAACATCCATACAGGGTCAAAGAAGTCAGCTTCAAAACATATAATTCAATTCTAAATGACAGTTACAGTATTCCCCATTGTTTAGCACGAGAAAAAAAAAAATCTGATTCTTTTTCTATCTCATTATCAGGGCTATTTTCCTATTCTTTCATCCTTTTAATCTTTAACATTTATTTACAAAATTCTGATATGACTTTCCAATTTAACACTCCCAAGCTTGGAAGTGTTGCTACAGCTGTAAGAAGAGCAAAACACCACCACTTGCTCAGCACACACTGAAGTGCAGAAACTCTAAAGAAATGCCATTTACTCGCTATTGTTATGTCTTTGAGCAAAATCTTATTATTTCCTCTTCAGTTTCTTACTTCCTGAAATACATAATCTTTTATTTCAGCACTTCACCTAAAGAATGCCTAATGGCCAACAACTGAAAATGAAAATTAAAGTAACCCAGCGTGGCTTAATCTGCTCAATTTAAATCTATGTTAATATCTTTGATTTTCTTCTTCATGTAGTTGTACTTGAAAGGTATCAAGCATTGAATCATTAACTAAATAATGCATAAAGGTATAGAACTGTAAATTCAGGGGTTCAGTGTTATATTCTCATTTTTAGAGTCTTAGGAGGGATTTTTCATTATTTTCATCTTTCCGCATGTGAAAACTCCATTTCTTGCATGCACCTATTTATTTCTTGCCCTCAAAATTTCTCTCTGTTTGTTAGCATCTTTTCATACTCAGATGGAAGATTCTAGATGTGGTTTTGTCGGTGCTGTGTAGAAAGGGGCTATCGATGTCCTGGCACACGCTGTTTATGCGTATCCAGCTGAAAATCATCCTGGCTTCCTTCATTTCCCAGTGTAGATTCACATCCAGTTTACTACATTGTATCTCCCCTTGGTCTCTCCCAGCATTATAGCTTTCCCAGTATTTCCACCAGAAAAGTTATGGTTTAGATTATTATTATTTGCAGAGTATGCTCACCTACTTTTTTCTCCACTTGAATCTCAAGCTCCTGATCCTGCCTATAATGCCACCTTGGTCCTCGTTATTTTGATTATTATTTTTTTTCCTGTTCATAATTTGTCCTAGTTTGGCATAATGTTGCGTATTTGGGAAAATACATACCTGTTTTTCTACACCGCCAACAAATTAACCTGATCTTTCCTCTGAATAAAACCTTGACCAGTGCACTGACTGGTCTGGGTGTTTGCTGTGCTGGGGATTTCTCTGAGCCCTACTCTGACTGACTGCCTGTATTTGGACCAACAGGGTAAAACTAAAATTATGACTTCACTTAAGAGTACTACCTTTTTCTATAAATAGGTCTAGGGTTTGAGGCTTGAGTAACTGAATTTTTGAGCATGAAAATGTAGGGTTTTTTTAAAAAAAACTTTCTAAGGCTGCTGGGAAAGACGAAGTGAGGTCAATTTACTTACGGGGTGACTAATTTATGGAATTGTGTCACACATATGGATCCCTTCTGCTGCTAGTTGGGCAATATGAACAAAATAATTAGCTAATGCACATACGCATTTGTTTTAATAATTAATGTGTTTATTACAGGCAGTTGCCCTGTAGTATGTATTTTAATTCACAATATCAAACATTTTCAATACAGTTTTTTTGGTTAGACAATATATATTAATGATACTGTGGTGCACAAAGAGCTATAAATAATCTTATAGGCAGTAGTAACATGCTGTTCAAATATTAATGGAACCATATTAATTTAATTCCTAACCTTGCTCAATGAATCTTAAATGCATAAAGCTAACAGTCTCACAAGGATAAAGACTGCCTGGCTACTGCCAACAGAACAAATGAAGAGAAGAGAAGAACATGCCATTTGTTTAACTGCATAACTGAAAGCTCCCTCTGGACCGCAGAGAATAAAAGTCTAATTTTCTGCCACTAAAAGACATTTTCTCTTCACAGAGAGCTGAAGGCTCTACTCGTCTCTATTCATCACTGCTGCAAGACTTCGTTAATATCTATTTTCTGAGAAGTCCCATCTCACAGTAAAAGGCTTAGGCTGCGTAAGAAAGGCTATGAGAAGCATTGCTTAGGGAATTAACATGCATTTTTAATGAGCGTGGCTTTACTTCATTCTCTTGTCCGTCCCGTGACAGATTACTCATTTCACTCTTATCGAAGTGTGCTTTGCCCTTCCAGATACTGCCATCCAGTTTTGTTGCTATAAATAGTTGTAAGTTCATTTTTGAAAGCAAAGAAGTCCAAGAAGGCTAAAAAAGAGGATGATTTGTTGTTCTGATAAGACACAAAGGAAAAAATAAAAGCATACCCATATCATGGTTTTAGATAAGAGTGGAAGAGAACAGAGGAATTTAGAACTGCTATAAGGGGAGAAGTAAGAAGATTAGTTTGTGTGTGAGGATACTGATACGAACATAAAAGGAAGGAAAGGGAAACTAATCAAAACCAACTTTAATATTTTATATCAAAGAAACTCAGATAATATGGTAGTTGAAAGAAAAAAGAGATAGGAAAGTAGCTTCTGCAGCAGAGATGCAGCAGTTCTGCTGTTGGAAGGGTCAACATTCTTGAAAACAGAGAGAGACACATAAAATAACACAAGCAGGGAGTCACACCACAGATGAGGAGCTGTGTTTGAGAGCTGTGACTGTGGACATCATACGAGAGGCTGTAGGAGCTGATGGGGATGAGCAGTGAAATGTAAAGGTACAGGGGCGAGGAAACACCATGAGAACACCAAGTGGAGGAGCAAGAAGGTAGCAGAATAGGTGGCACCAAGACACTGAAGCTGACACTGAAGCAGTTGATGTCATGATCACAGCGTCTGAGACACAAGCAAAGGTGGAGAGTGGAGCAGAGAATGTGGAGAGAACACATTTTACATTTTTTTAGAGGAAATAAAATAGATGGCCTTATGAGAGATAAAGGAACTAATATGGGACAAAGAAGAGAATGTGTGTCCTATCTCTGCCTTTGAGCCTCACCAGAACGATCCATCATATCACCAAACTATAGAGAAAAATAGTCGGATTTCTGTGTTTGGCAAGGACGGGGCTGCAAAGTGGTGTGAAGCAACAGCCTGTGATGTTTAGAGTTCCTGCTAAGGAGGGAAAATGCAATATTCATTTTACTGTAGCCAGCAGTGTTTATGCTGTTTCTTTTGACAGCCTCTCTTTATTGATCTTGAATTTTAGTCGAACAACAAGCTAGATGTCTTTGGTTCACCGCGATGTATGTGGGAAGAGTCGCCACTGCTTTTATCTTCTACTACTTTGCCCTGACAAATCTCAATTCAGGAATGCATTTGGGTTTAAAGGTTATTTTCAGAGAAAGGAGGTCTCTTGGCTCTGGAGAATAACATTTTAGCTCCTCTTTATCAATACAGCACAGTGGCAGCTGCCTTTTAGTCATTTCAACAGAAAGTGCATCCGAGAGCTCCTTCAAGAAGTAATCCAGGACTGCAGGGAAAGAAAAGAAGATGGTTTTTTTGTGTCGCTTGGAATACATTAGGCACCTACAAACTCAGGCTTTATTGAAGTAAGTCTGGTGACTCTGACTCTGAAAACAGTGGAAGGTGTGAGATGGGACTGAGGAACTGGAGACCCAGTCCTAGAAATCTTGGCTCGTGTACATAATCCTTAAATATGTTCATATACTTATCAGCTTGAATTATGTGGCTCTGGTTACCAGTGAAATGTTCATGGGAGGAAAAGTCAAAATGAGGGTTAGAAACATGGAGCTTAAAATTGTATCTGGGCAACCAGTATGTATGAGGAGATTAGACCAGCCTGTGGTCCTGAAACTGGTTCCTGATGAGCACTGTTATTTTTTATCCTTTGTAACGTGCTTTTGTTTTTCTTGTGGATTTCAGAAGGGAAAGCCCACAATGAATGAGTTCCTTAGGTCTATCAAAAGACACACTGAACACAAAACTACTGAATACAGAGTTATAATATTCTCATTAGAAACGGTCAGTTAGAATTCAGGAAAATTTATTTTAACCAGGCTCAATGGTAATGGTAATCTATATCCACTGATGTAAATTATCAGCATCTTCTAAAAGCCCCCAATAAAAATTGACAAGCTAGACTCGTGCTAAAAGCATAAGATATGGTTTCCAGAGGTAGGGATAGGACATCTGCAAAATGAGTTAAAACATCATAAATATAGAATGAGGATGCAGAAAGATGGAAATCATTTTGTCTTCTTGAGTAGGTCCTTTTGAATCCCTTTCCTTTCTCTCCTTACTTGACAGTGGCTGTGTAAAGTCTGGCCCACTTTTATCACATGCATATTTAAAGGACATGGTTTTGAAAGATCGGTCTGTATTTCTATCTGTGTAGTTTCCTGCACATGTTTAATTGGGGATATCTTTTCCTCCTACATGCAAAGTTCAGAATTAAAGCAGGATTGATTTTTCTCTTCAACAGAAGGTTTGCTTATTTAATTCAAATGTGGTCAATCAATATAAATGTATTTTAACACAACAAAAGCAAAAAGCAGAGACATGGAGAACCACATCAGTGCATATATTACAAGGGTTAGGAGCTGAATGAAAAAAAAAAAACTAAAATTAGTTGTGTAGGAATGTTATTTATAGCTCACTCTAGATAAATTACTCTATTCATGCTGGATAGTAAGTCTAGAAGAAGCATGTTCATAAAGGAAACTCTAAGGAAAACAACTCTTGGAACAGGTGCCTGTAAATTGCAAAACCATTATCATATTGAGAGTCGTGACTATGAGAAATGGTCCAACGGTCACAGCTGAAGAAATAAGAAGACAGGAGCTGTTTAAACAAGAATTAAATGGCACCGTGAAGGAGCGAGGGATGGTGAAGTCCACTGCCAACAGACAACACAAGTGTTGCAAGTATTAATTGTTTCTGCTCAGCCCTCCTCCTTTCCTATATCAAGATAATTACACTCCCAAGTTGTCTGATTAGGGAAAAAAAAAGACAGAGAATGGTTAAAGTTCAAGGTTTGAATGAGCACTTGAAAAGACTCGATGGGCTGTCTAGCTGCCCATACCTTCTGCTTACCTTGATAATAATAGACTCTACGCCTTTCACTGATTTCGTGAAACTTCATATCAGCTTTCCAATGTAAGAGGGTACTAAAGCCCCACTGTCAGATGTGTTAGACATCCGCAAAGTAATCACAGGAAATTACAGGGTAAGGTGGTGATGACTTTTAACCTTTTTTTTCATTGTTTTTTTGTTGTTAACACTGAAAACGGGGTGAAAATACAGTTCTTCTAATGCTCCTGTACACTCGATCAGAACATCGCTATCTGAAGGCTCAGAACAAAAAGGATGAATTGCAGAGCGTTCCTACTTGCTCCATTGTTAATGGTTTCCTCTCAAAGCACACTCTAAGTTAATTATTAATAAGAATTAAAAGTCAGGAATGCTGCTTTCGTGTGGTGTAGTTTGCTCATACAAACAAAGTGCATCTTGGCAGCAGCAATATTTGAGTGTCAGCAGTAAGGTTTAACTAAATCCTGGCCCAACGTTTTTCTTGTAAATCAATGATTAAAAATACTGGGCTGGGTTTACCAAAAGAAGAATGGGTATTGTACAGTGTTGTTATTTTTTTTAATTATATGGCAGAAACAAATCTTTTCATATGATAGCCAGGCACATCGGCTAATGGCCAAATTTTCATCTTTCCAGAAAACAGATTCATGTGATGGTACGAAACAGTCCAAATCGATGTGTATTTAAGTATTAAAAATGGCATTTTTACAACAAAATCCTTATATATGCTTTTTGTTCTATTTTTCTCATATACTGCTTTCACTGCCTCCTGTTTTAGGTAATGACGAGGAGAATATCATCTCCTTGTTATAAAATGTCAGTCTGTCATTAAATTCAAGTGTTCATCTTTTCTCTCATGAAAAATACATAGCTCCATGGCTCTTTACGCACTCATTTATTTATGGTGCAGGGAAGCTCATACTCCCCAGGCCACAACAGCTCACTCTTTGATTCTCCACTGGGCATGTTTCTGGAGGTTCAGATTCAGTTTTTCCTGATGTTGTTGTTTTGTTTTATTTTGTTTTTTTAAAGCAATGAACCTGAAGGAGAGAGGTTAAAGGGAAGCAAAGAGACAGTCTGCTTGCCTTCTCTTTCATCTCCTCTTTCCATTTTCCTTTGGCCGGCTTTCACTGCTAAATGTCTATCCAGTGACTCCCTCCTCACCTTTTCTCCAAGAACATCGGATACTCAAGAGTAGAGTACGCTGTATTTTCACTCTCTGCTCTTTCTTTTATTGCACTCAGACTTCTGACATATTTCTAAATGTTCTTAAGATACATCGCTGCTAATGGTCACTGACCTGCATTTCTTACATGGATTATGGAAAATAAAACTGAATGAAGCTTTATTGGAATATGAACTACAATAGTTATGCAGTTACGCCTTCTTCTCTTCTCTTTTTTTTTTTTTTTACTCTTTTTCTTTTTAAAAGAAAGTATCTGAAGTGAGAAAAGCAGATTCATGTGGCATTTTCACAGCCATAAAGATCTTGTATCGTAAATATTTCAATTTCAAAACATTTTCCTGAGCAGTTTTCATTTCAGATCCGTATACTTCCAAGGTTTTTGCCCGGCTGTGTAAGAAGTGCTAGCATTCAATTAAAAGATACTGCATGTCTGTCAGAAGTGACTGAATATTGCCTCTGGCTATCAGGGTATCAGAGAGAGAGCTATCTGTGGTTTTCTGGGATAAGTCCAAGCTGCTGGCTTTCTAAACCACTGCAAGTAACTCTGCAAGTGAGGTAGTTAATGAAAATAGCAATTATCCTTTACGATGTCTTTCAGGAGTATATGGCAAACCAATACCTACTCTAAAGTGTCATTCTGCATTCGTATTAGTTCTTTTATTGTGTGCCAGGCAATACATTTTATGCTGTTGGCAAAGATATTGTCTTTGGGGCTGAGAAAGCAGCGCATAGTACTACATCTCAGAAGAAAAAAGCCACGCCAAAAGGAGAGTACGGGCTTAATTCTCATTTCACACTTATTTTCCATTGCCGTATTTCTACTGCCGTTAGCTGAGCAGCCTTTGATTTATGCTAGTTTGAGCAAGATTAAAACCAAGTCCTCTATATCAAATGTTGGCTTTATGTATCTTTTTATTATTTGTACAGAAATGAAAACTCATACAATTGAATTGCTTAGATACAAAGCTCATTGTTTTGGCTAGATTTGGGGTGTATAGAATTATCACCCCAATGTAATTTGTTTTCTTTGTAGCCAGATATTAATTTTCTTTCTTAAAACCTCATTTGCCTTATTTTCTCTAAAATTGAAATACAGATAACATATATTTTAGTATGTATACATAAAGTTGACATTATGTCAATCAAAAAATGAAATATGCAAATTACTTATTTCATGGTCTAGCTGATTAACACCATCGTCTGGTGTATGTTTGTGAATTCTGATTTTGTAGGTAACTCCTATTTCTACCCATACAGTGTATTTTACTACATTTATCTTGGCTGAAAGTATAATAGATATATTTTCTAGTTCTAAGACTATTCATACATTTGCAACCTTGCGAAGAATAAATCTGATTTTTTTATGGAACTTAAGCAATTTTGAGCTTTCTTACATTTGCTATTAACAACAGAAGAAAATGTAAATGTGTGAAGGAATAAAGTAGGGTCGATTTGCAAAGACGAGAGATAAAGAAGCTGATATAAAAGGTCTTTTATCTAGTGTAATGCAGCGCTTGTGAAACAAATTGAGCCTTTTAGTCACCATATGGCACTTTTAGAGCTCTATTATTGTCCTTATATCCCAGACCTCTGCTCTAACCAACCAAATTTCCCCTCGCGTCGTGCCTTATTTACTTCGTTATGTGCCATTCACATTTTCCATTTGACCACTGATTCTGATTGGAAGGGAGAAAATGATTCATCTCATAAGAACAAATGAGGATGTTAGTGGAGACAAGAGCAGTAAAAATAAGCAGCTGTCTCCTGCCTTTTTCTTTTTATTGACAAAAAAAAAAAATAAAATCCAAACTGCTTTTATCCGGTAGATAAAACTGGAAGCAAAGTCTGGTACTTTGCAGAGAGGTACAATATCCATTCTAAGCATACACCACCTCAGATACTAAAGTACAGGTCTAAACATAAATCTACTGGATTAAAAGTAGTCACAATAGATATCATGATATAAGTACATTATAAAACATATAATTAGAGAGTTGAAGAAGGTGGAAGACAAATAATGCCTCGTCTGGGGGACTCTGAAATAAATGTGACTGTTTCCTTCTACTTGAAAATAGACTCTCAATCAAATCTATAAAGACATGACTTATGAAAGCATTTTCATTATCTGAATATCTGTTGGAAAATGAACACAGTAATTTATTTCCAGGGAAAATTTCACACTCATTCAAAGTCATGATGAAAGAGCATGAGAGGAAGA
This sequence comes from Thinocorus orbignyianus, assembly GCA_013400375.1. Classification (NCBI taxonomy): domain Eukaryota; kingdom Metazoa; phylum Chordata; class Aves; order Ciconiiformes; family Thinocoridae; genus Thinocorus; species Thinocorus orbignyianus. Next base: position 879,253 of record VXBW01004306.1, read on the forward strand.
TGTGATTTTGATCCATGTTTTAATAAATAAAAAGAGAGGAAGAAAGAGAGGGAGAGGAAAAATCCTGAAGGCTGAAGATTATTTGAGATGGTACATCTTTCAGTTTGTAAGAAGAGCGCTACCGCTGCTTGGGTGATACAGAGTGGGAACCTCATCCCTCACACGGCAAGACTTTCCAAGGGGGAAGAGCCTATCACAGCCTAGTGACACCAACCTGCTTTCAGAGTGGGAAAACCAATTTCAGAAGATGTTCTGACTCAGTACTGGATCAACTCTTTCATTACTGATTTAAATACTTGTGCTGGCATGCTTTAAGTCTTTTTCTTTGCTGTTTATTGTTTTGGAGCTTTTTTTCTTCAGCTTTTTCAAAAGCTTGGCTGTTTCTACCACCAGTCTTACAGCCTATGTGCAGAAACAGTGCCAGCAGCTCAGCTGAGAGAAGAGCAACAGCTCATGACACAGGCAAACAGGAGACACCACGGGGGATTCCAGAGGAAATGTTCTGAAGTTGCAGCAGGGGAGGTTCAGATTAGATATTAGGAAGAATTACTTCACTGAGGGGGTGGTCAGGCACTGGAACAGCTTGCCCATGGAGGTGGTGGAGTCACCATCCCTGAAGGTATTTAAGAAAGGTGTAGATGTGGCACTTCAGGTAGGCTTTAGTGGCCGAGATTGTTGGGTTGGGTGGTTTGTTTTGTGCGGTTGGGGTTTTTTGTATGTTTTTGTGTGTGTGTGTGTGTATGGTTGGACTTGATTTCATAGATCCCTTCCAGCCGTGAAGATTCT
>VXBW01004314.1:0-144043 GCA_013400375.1 Thinocorus orbignyianus
CTCACCAGCCTTCTCTGCACAAAGTACTGATGCCCCAATGCTGTTCTACTCTACTTACCTGGACCTGGCAATGGTGTTGGTGTGGTTGTGTCTGCTGAGGGTGTTGAGATGGTGGTGCTTGGTGTTGTCACAATCACATCACCTACAAAAGAGACAATAGCATAAACAAATCAGTCCTCATTTGCTAGTTCTTTTTCAAGATAGAAACGACCACTATTACCAGAAGTAGGAATGAACGCTCTTCCCCACCCGAACCCTTTACCTGTGCAGTATCCCTTTTCAATGGACAGATCATCCAGTGCTATGTCACTCAGCAAATCTTCCCCTATCATGCCCTCCAGGACAATCTAAGGGAAGAAATATTTGTCAGAATTAGCTACAGTCACATATATGGAGTGCCATTACAAAGCATGGTTCATCTCCAGTGGTGTTTGGAGCCTCTGCCTTTACCTGCATGTTTCCTCTGCTGTGCACCGTGATTTCTCCCAAGTTCCATCTGTCGCCTTTGTTTCCAGTATCTTTCCATTCCAGTGTCGATGTTTCATTGTGAACTACGTACACTCGCAGGGCCATTGCCTCAGCCGTTCCATACATGTGATACCAGAAGCGGAAGCAGTGTGGTCCTTCTGAACCACACACTGGGCTGACCAAGCGGGCTATGTCAGCTGGCTCGTGCTCACTTCCTTGCAGGTAGATATAATAACCCTCTGGAAACAACAGAGTGTCATTTTTTCACATTAATGAGCCAGGACAAGAAGAAATCGCTTCATTTACACATTGTATACAGTACCATTTTTCTTCACCCAGCACTCGCATTAAACTTTCAGTCCCAAAATCTATTTCCAGCAGATTACACTGATCTACTAGCTAGGGAAAGGAAAGCCTTCTAAAGGAGACCTCCCCAGTGATCCAGTCTCAGCCTGGATATACCTTTGCTGAAGTCTCTTTACAGGAACTTATGCTAACAGGGCACATGTTTATGGTCACAGGTCCTGCACTGTTCATCCACCCCAGAACAGATTCTTGACTGCTGTAGAAGGCTCTGGATTGAGCCTAGGAAACACATAGCCTGGATTTGTTATTAAAACAGGCCCCATGCCCTCTTCCAAGATAGGCACACCGTGGTTTGCTGTTCCTACCTCCAGTTGTGTGGTCATTGGAAGGGCCGGTATTTGGTGTGGGTGTCGGCCCCTTGTGCCTTATCCAGTCAAAGTTGTCACTTGTTTCCTGTTGCCACCCACAGAAGTCAACATCAAAAGTGCAGGACATATTGCAGGCTGTTGGTGCAGCTGCATATGGTGCAAAAAGAAAAAACAGAGTTTCCACAATGAGGTTTGGAATCTTCTTTCTGTTCTGACAATGCCCTTCTAGGTCTCAAGCAACCGTGTTCATGGAAAATTTGAATATGGAATGAGAAGAAATGGCTCCTACTGAAAAATTGACTATAAAATATGAAATTTTAAGTACCTGAGAATGAGTGCTATTTCACAAGTCCCTTCCTCAGCTATCAGGATTATAAACCAATATCCTGTATTTTCACACTGTGCCACAGTCATTGTCCTTGGTTATTGCAAATTGCTCAAAGCTTTCCTGTTTGGCACAGTAGTATTCAGATGGTTCTCAAAATCTCGATTAGGTGGAAATCTAGACATCATAATGAGAATTGTCTGATGTTTCTTTTTAGTTATCACCAACTGGGATGAGAAGTACTGTGTCAGACTTGTAAAGAGGTTATGCCTTTTTATGTCACAGCTTCATACTTAGGCTGGCATTTCTGCTGGCTTTGGCAATTGCCTCTGATAGTTCTAGAAGAAGCAATTTCTTGTCTCTAGACTTACCTCCCTGTTAACTAGTCTACCAAGATAATAAGGGACCAATAGTGTTATGACTGGAAGGCTGAACAGACCTCAAGCTGCAGGAGTCTCCTTTTTTAATTTTAAAGCCCTGGCTTATATACTTCTGAGTTTATTTCATGTGCTTGGTGAAAACCTGGAGCTGTACACAGGTTGGTTAAGTGGCGTAGTAACAATTCTCAGAAATGAGAAATATTTTATAAAAGACAAAGTGGTGATTTTTAGACAAGTGTTTCCCTGGTTAAGCCTTTAACTGACTGTGTTTGATGTCTTTCACAACCCAATTCTGACCAATGGTCTTAGGTTAAAAGTGTTAAAATATCACGTCCTGAAGTGAATTCTGGAAACCCATTAGAATCTTAGATTAGAAACCCAATCTCCAGAAATGCTAAGGACTTGAAAGCTTCTTGTGTCTCCTTGAATTCCCTTTTCTGAAATTCTCCTCAACTTAGTCATTTAAATTTATATTCATGAGGATTTAGTTGGATGGCTATTTGCTAAATGTCCTAATGACTTACCACAGATGGTATCTTTTCTCCATTCACCCAGATTTACACCTCCAAGCTCACAGGCAGAAGCATATGCCTCTAAAATCTTGCAAAACTGTTCAGAATTCCCCTCTGTGGCACATAGGTCGTAGACACAGCTCTCAAAGTACAGCTGTGGGGGAATGTGCCAATGGCAGACCTGAAAAGGCCCACTATTTTCCAAAATAATTTTGCAAAGTTCTTCATATTCTTTCTCTTTTGATGTGTCACAAGTGGGTGGTACAACTGAAACTGGATTACACCTGTATCAAAAAAAAACAACCCAGCAGAACAATTATATAAGAAATCTTTATATTTTATTCTATCCTGCAAGGCATGCCTCAAAAGAAATAGAATCCTATGCCAGATTCTATGGATTTGCTGTGTATGATCATCTTTAGTATCTCAGACCCCGAAGTGAGAAATATTACAACCTGACTCGTAATTCCCCATTAAGAATATATTTGTGAACTGTTGACATGTGACTGTCTGTCCATAGACTGAAGTCCAAAAGAAACCAACAAATCAGCTAACACAGGCAAGATAATTTCAGTTCAATACTGCATATAGTAAGAGCAATAATGTGCACGTGAAAGTATTAATAGCCAGATAAATGTCCCATGCTCATGTTAATCAATGTGGAGTTATCTTAGCAGCTGAATCCGAGAGATATATTTAGACTTCCCATAGCAAGATAATATAAAGAAGATATTTTATAATAAACAACTAAGAAAAAAAAACCACAGTTTTATGTAAAAAAGGAGCCCAGTTTCAAATAAATTCTACAAAGGTCATGTGGAAAACCTCTGAAGGGTGGTTTTAAAATTTCTGTGCTTTCTATTGAAAAGTGTAGTTACTCAAAGGTGAAAATACTAGCAAACAAGTAATATCAAAGAAGGGTTGCTATGGAATATAAGTAATGAACATTAATCCTATAACTAGGTGATTTATGTTTCAGGCATTTTGCTGTTTCCCAAAATATTATCAGATACTTACGTCCTGTTGTCATCCTTCACTTGCCAGCTGTCACCAAATTTATTTGAATCCTGTTCTGGGACTTTATCTGGTTTTAGGAAATCATCCAGTTGGTTGTCATTGAATGTCCCACACAGACCACACAGCTGTCCTTTGAGACTTTCATCAACCAGAACGAAAAGCTCCTGGTCACCATCAAACTTCACCTGGATCCCTAGAGATGTATCAACGACTACATAATGTCCTTTTATAGCTACTCTGGCTCCAGGGTTCAAATCCACAGGAGGATAAACTTGAACTCCATTCACCTAAAGAAAACAGAACCCACACAGCCAGGTAAGTCAGCAAAGCTCCCAGGAACAAAGAGGCCATCTGCCCTGCCAGTACTATACCTTTAATCACCAGGTCAGTCTTACTCTAATGAACAATGCAGTCACAAAACTTTGAAGCTTAGCAGAGCCTAATGGGTTGCATACTTATCCCATATTTAAATAGAGCTTTGTGGCACAAATTGAACCCTGTGCTGTCACAAGAACACACATAGCAGTACTTGGAATAGCTGGTTTCAAGCTACTTTGGTGTGAATGAGTCTGAGAGCATATAGTAAAAAATACCATTTCTATTTTAAAGGCCAATTCTATAAATTTTGCCTGAGATTTAATTCAACAGAAACTTTCTCTTATAGATGAAGCTATGGATGAAGATGGGTTTTCTTCCTACAACCTAGTTTAGAAAAGATTTGAATGGACAAAAGGAAGCTATGCTGATTTCTGCCTTTCTGGAAAAAAAAAAAAAAAAATTCCGTGACTTTTAGCTTGTGTGATCTTGGAGATGAATAAAGCAGAGAAATCGGATTAAGTTCTTTCAACATAAATGTAAAGTGAATAAAGGAAATGGACTGTTTATGCTTAAAGTAGAACACTTACATAGGTCTCTTTATTTTTCTTCAAAACAATGTGTAGGTTTTTCAGTGTGACAGAAACTGAGTTCAAGGCTGTCCAGTTTGGATTTCCCCTGTGTTCATTTCTGGTTGTCACTGAAAACATTTTAGAAGAATTTGTGCATGTCTCAACAGCAGTATAATTGCAGTCTCCTTGGAAATGGTATAGTCTCCCATCAAAGGTTATATAATGTGGATCTCCAAAAATGTGGCAAATGCTGGGATTCAATGGATAACATCCCAGAAGTCCATTCTGCACCTTGCAAACTTCGCTTACTTCACATCTCTCTGAATTGCAAACTACATTCCCATTTCCAGCACATGTACACTGGCCTGCACAGTCTGTTTGCCAGAAAGTTTCTCCTTTCTGTGAGAGAAAATAAAATAAAATAAAAATAAATTAAAAGAGCTAATGGTAATGATGAACTGTAACATAAGCCTCTGAACTACGTGCAAGAACAAACCTCATAATATTTCCCATTCTGAAGGCAGCCACAGTTACTCATGGGTACACATTGTCCTCCACTGATGACAAAACCACTGTTGCATTCACATCCTTCTAAACAAGGTCTGCTACAGTTCTTTGATGCAAGAGGGTCAACACACGTGTCTGGACAAGCACTGGTGCATGGATTGTAATGACTATTTGGAGGGCATACAACAGCTGAAAAAAAGCAAAAGGCAATGAAATGGCAACCACAATTCAAATGAAAAAATGATCGATAAAAGGGATTATTTTGAACTAGTGAGAATGCTGTTTTTTTTAAAGATAAATGCTTTTCTTATTTTGCAATCAGAAAGAAAACAGTCTATGACAAAAAAGCATGAGAGTTTTACACACGTCCTGGATATTAAGAACCTCCAAATCCAAGTGAAAAATAAGCCTCTCTACACTAGATCTACTAAGTAACTGGTACATTTCTAGAAGTACACAAATTGCTAAAGTCATTAGATGGATTCTGGAAATGAAAAAACCTATTAAAGGCAAGACATCATCTAAAACTCAGAGAGGATTCCATATTATCAGGAACCTACAGCTATTGGTTTGACAAAGACTCTTGAGATAATGAAAAAAATATTCCTCTGCTCTCTGGCAGAAAATGATAATGGGTTACTTTTACAAAACTTGTTGCGAAATATTTTATATCTAATAATGTGAAGAATATATGTTCTCTAAACTGTGTCAGTTATTGGCTAAATCAGTCCCTTAAGACAACAAGGGAGCTATTCAAAGATTCGTTTATCTACAGAAACTCACGGCAGAAGGTGGCATTCCTCCAGGGAGGGAGCGTCACGCCAGCTGCCTGGCATGCGTCAGCGTAGGCCTCCAGAGCAGCACACAGGAACTCCTGGCCACCATTCAGGGCACAAAGGTCGTAGAAGCAGGTGTCAAAGTAGTCCTGGGGGTTGATCACACCGTGGCACCTCTCAAAAGAGCCAGGCCTGGCGGTCAGTATGCCACAGAACTGGTCCGATTGGTAGAGCTTCTCGTCTTCTGCACTGCAGGGTGGTGAGGGGCCAGGGACACCGCAAGAGGAGTCGTTGTCTGGGACCCGCCAGCTCTCCCCCAGCTCATTGGAGTCTGCGGCTTGCTGCCCGTTGGGCATCATGTAATCGTCCTCTCGCCGGCTGTTGAAGTTGCCGCACATGCCACACGTCAAGTTGAAGTAGGTGGTGGGCACCTTCACCTCCACCGAGTGGTCAGTGTCGTAGGACACTCTTAGGTTGAAGTCTGTCTCCAGGACGATGTAGCGGCCACTCCTGCTCACCGTGATGGCACCTCCCGCTGCGCTCACCGGCAAGGTCTGGAGCACACCGTTCACCTAGGGCAGACACACGGCAATGGATGCTGGACTTGTCTCCTGCCCCTGGGAAATCAGCTGTCAGGCCGGGCACGGCAAATCGGTGCCCGTGCTGCCCTTGCACCCAGGCACCCCCGTGGCTGGCAGGGCCGTGCCTCCGGTCTGTGCTCTCAGGGGCCCCTGTGCAACACAGGCCAGATTCCGTGTTTGCCTGTCCCTCCTCTAGCCCCCTCCCGGAAAGGTAAAACAAAGGAACCCAGTGGCTTCAGGGAAGACTCCCAGGCCTGGGACAGTGGAGGTGTCTGCTACGTGCCAGGCCCTGCCTTGTAATCGCACGACCCTCAAGCCAGCCCCACTGCTTACCAGCACTTGGCTCTTCTGATTCTTGACAATGGTGATGCGCTCTCCGTACACCTCAACCAGGACCTCGCGCACATAGGACACTCTGGTGTTCCCACGATGCTCGTTCTTGGCCTCAACATTGAAGTGGGGCAGGGAGGTGGTGTTGGAGCACACTTTGGCCAGCGTGTAGGTGCAGTTGCCCATGAAGTCGTGCGTCACCTTGTCAAAGGTGAGGTAGTGAGGGTCACCGTGGATGTGACAGATGCCATAGGATTCTTCAAGGCACTCAGGTTTCCCGTCCTTCACCCCGCAGTACTGGCCTGCCGGGCACGAGGCACTGGAGCACTGGACTTTGCTTCCCTGTGCAGGACACGTGCACTTGGAGGAGCAGCTGTTGTCCGTCCAGAACTCTGAGCCCACGGGGTAGTGTTGCCCATTGTGCCAGCACCCACACTGCTGGCTGGGCACGCAGCGGTCGTTGTATAGCAGGTACCCGCTGTCGCACACACATCCTTCCACACACGGCAGGCTGCAGTTGTAGGATGCTGTTGGGTTGACACAGGTGGCAGGGCAGGCAGCAGCACAGTGTTCGTAGTGACTGTTGGCAGGGCATGCTAGTGCTGTGTAATACAAGATAAACCTCCTTATTAATCTTTTTCAACTACTGAAGTGTTGGGTTTTGTTTAATATCGTATTCTGCTTTGTTTTAGACAATATTTGGACACATCTTGGAGTTTTGAGGCAGTTTGATATATGCCTTTACTGTCTTACTATTCTTTAATTTCTTTTGACATTGGGGCTATTTAAAGTTGCCCTCAGATAGTTTCCTAGGAGATCTCTTTTTCATGACAAGGATTGCTTTGAATTCTTGCATTGGGATGAAGCTATTGATCTTGTGTTAGTTATTTGTTCTAGACACGTGTCATATTTAAGTTATAGACCTGATATTTCATTCTAATCATATTGTATCTTCTTAATTCATGTTTTTTCACTTCACTAAAGTCTCTAATGTTTGTTAAATAAGGATGCACAAGTGCTCCGTTCTTTTTTGATCTTGTTACATACATATATAGATAGCCAAGCAATTTGTCATTTTAAACACTGACATTTTCAGGTCAGAAAATGCCTGAACTCAGGTTTCCTGAACAATATTTTTTCAGCTTCTATACATTTATTTGATGCCATTCAGTTTCTAATGACATTTTCTCACTCTAATTTTAGTCTGCTTTCATAAGGAGACAGAGGTCAGAACTGCCTCGTACATTACCTTTCTCTGCTCATCCTCCCACTTACTAAATTTGACCCAGCTAACTAATTGGAAATAAGTTAATGAGGCTGTTAGAGGACAAAAACATATTCAGGTCCATTGAATGAAATAAGCACAAGGCAAAGATCCTTCAGCAGAAGGAACAGCTACAGAGAGTGTTTACTCCTGCTTAGAAACTATAGAATCTATGGAAGAGAAAACCTCGGTAGTGTACCCAGCGGACAAAATGCTACAGTCAGAGACTGCAGTCAAATGTGAAACAGAAGTCAGAAAGAAGCTTCAGTCATTTCAGTGTTTACAGACAAGTCTCCTTCTTTAGTCTCCCCCTCTCCTTCAGCGCAGAAGTCACAGAGAGCACTGGATCATTATTTCCTGTTTCTTGCATTGCTTCTGCTGGAAACTGATCTATTCAGGACTCCCAGATAGTATTTAAATCTTGTTTCAAAGAGAACTTTTTTTTTTCTATAATATATGCGTGAATGCTTGAGAATTGTTCTTTATTTAATCTTTAACAACATTCACAGAAGAAAGGTCGTTATTCCCATTTAATCTCCAGCACAGACTTCTGTCTGTTACTTGACACCTTTTGTTTTGCGTCTCTGTGAGTTTCTGTCTCTTCCTCACTGTCACTATTTTCTCCACTTCCATCAGTGTGATTACAATCTCCATTGCACAGGTTTCTTACTTAAATCCTGGCCTTTAATTCCAGACTGCCTACCCACGTCACCTCCTCTCCCATCTGAACTCATGAATCAGTCCGTCTGTACAGGACACTGATGCTTTCCTCTACATCCATAGGCATGAATGGCTGGTGCTCCCTACTCTCTTAGACATTCATGAGCCTGTGCCACTGGTAGTGTTTCCAATACTCTCCTCCTCCCCCTGCTGTGTTTTTGCAGAGGTTGCTGCAGCAAGAGATAGCTTCCCTTCTGTTAACTGGGTGCCTGGCCACCATACAGGGTAGAGAGGCTGGGAGTACAGGAGAAGGCAGCTCAGGCTCTCAGCATGGAAGGTGGGTAAGAGTTTTCTTACATGTCTACAAAGCATGTGCAAAATTAGATATTTTTTTTTCCCTCAAAGACACTTCAGTTTAGGCATAACTTCCTCAGAATCTAAAACACTCTCTAAGTCAAACATACCTGACACACTTAACACCTCTGAACAAGAATGTAGGGACAGTAGAGGAATTCAAAGGAAAAGCCTCCAATTCTATTTTAAGATGGGCTAGACGCTTCTTTCTCCTTTCATCAGAAGTAGTTAGTATTTTCACTAGAATCTTCCCAAGGGAATCAAACTGAGGACTATATGTAACCCTGAAATCTTTAGCCTGATCAGTCAAGATTCACAATGTTCTATGGATTCAAACGTCCTGTAAGGCTCTGTCTTCAGGAAGTCCTAATTATATCCTCCTGACAAGTGGCAATTTCCACTAATCTTTGATACATACGGCAGAAGGTTTCGTTTCTCCATGGTGGCAGTTGGACTCCTGCAGCTTGGCACACATCTGCATAAGCCTCCACATTTTCACAGAGGGTTGCATTGTTCAGATGAAGTTCACAGAGATCGTACTGGCAGGCTTCAGAGTAACTTTGTGGATCAACTACTGAATGGCAATTCTGGAAAGGACCGTTGGGATCTGTGATCAGACCACAGTATTTGTTGCTTTGGATCATATGTTCTTCTTCTGAGGTGCAATTTGGGGTGTGGCCATTATCTGGCAAGCACCTAGTGTGGCAAAGAAAAAAAAAAAATGTGGAAAAATTCATCAATGAACTTTGGATGCGCTAGCACTTAAGATGCTTTTTAAGTCAAAAACAAAAACTAATAAAACTACAGGGCTCTCTCCAAGCTAAGCATGACTTATTTTAAAGCTCTACATTTCAAATACTTAGGGTAGAAAATCAGATTTTAATATGATCTCACCCTTATAACCTTTGAGAGGCCTGGAAGAAACCTAAACATGAATTTTGCTTGTCTTTTAAGTCAAGCTTTCTACATGGAAGATACTTAGGAAGTGCAAACAAAAAATAACAGTATTCAAAGTTAAATCTCTTCTGTCATTAGATGATACATCGTGAAATGATATAATAAATGGTAAATTTTCTAAGAAGAGTTTAAACAGGAACTTCAAGTACCAGCATTAATATACCATAACAATGACTGAAATCTTAGTGGGAATCTGCAGTATTTTATTCAAATTTCCTCCTTTTAAGCACAGTTCAATTGGCTGTTAAACTTTATCCAGACAGATAAATTAAGCACACCAAAAAGACTATATTTTATCCCAGGCACCTGACATTTTTGGCTCACATAAAACAGTTATTTAAAACACTGGTCATTGCATAATCAACAGCTAAGGCTTAACATCCTGGCTGGAGTCCTACCTGGAGTCATTGTAAACCTGCCAACTGTTGCCAAGGCTGGATGAGTTTGGTTCCATCTCTCCATTTGGATTAAAAAAGTCATCTTTTTTGTGCCCATTATAATTTCCACATATTCCACAGACTTTAGACATATAAGAATCGGGAAGAGTGATTTCTACTCTGTGATTTCCGTCAAACTTGACATTCAGCCCAAAGTCAGTAGTCACTACAACATACTGCCCACTGAAGGAAATGCTGACACCCTGTGCCAGTGTCAGAGGCAGCACCTGACTGACTCCATCAACCTGCAGGCACAGAGAAGGACAAGTATTATAATCACTTCAAAAGAACTATTTTTAATGGTGACCTTCTTAAATCACATCCCTGTATTGAACATAGGACTTGCAGTGACTTAAATTATCATCTACTTTGAATATTTGTTCTTAATACATATGTAAGAAAGTTTGGTTTACTTAGAAACTTATATATAATAAAAACAGTAAATGCAGGGGAAAGGCATAAAAGCGAAGCTGTTGGACAAATGTGGGTATATTAGTTTATTATGTTTCTAAGGTCAGATGGGAAAGGTCTCATGTGCGTTTAAAACTTTGTCTCCTGTCACATCAATTATTGAGATATTTTCTTATAATAAGGGTGGTGATGAAGTAACATGACCTATTCACATATTGTGGGTTTGATTAAAACATACCTGCCGCCTTGGCCCTTTATGGAAAGGAGCCATAGCGAAGCCTTAAAGTACAATAGCTGGCTAATGACACAGTGTGAGGACAGTAATCAGATGGTCACTCTAGGACTCTCTTATCTGGCCCTGCTTTATGGAGGGAGCACCAGCTCTAGTTTTTCAGTCCTGAAATTCCAGCGTTTTAAGAACTCCACACTACTCCTACTCCTAAATATCCGACTGCACTCCAAGTATTACTGCATATATGCTGGAAATTTGTAGTAACAATTTGTGTAACAATTTCTTCATGCACACTGTGAGTTACTGATGATAGATAGTGGGTTCCAGCCTTACCTTAACAATTCTGTTTTTACCCAGATTGATCCTGTAGCCATAGACATCAATGTCCACGTATCGCACATAGGACACACGAGTGTTGCTTCCCCTGTGCTCATTGGCCGCTTCCACGTTGAAGTAGGGCAGTGAGCTGTTGCTCTCACANTATGTTCTCATTAATAAATAGATCCATCCAGAAAAGCCACCTCATACCTTCAGTGTGCAGTGGGAAAACACAATCATTCCTATTTTACCTATTACGTAGGGAGAAACTAGAACAGAAAAGGAAAATTTATATGGCATAAAGCAATACTATAGAGAGATACTCAAAGAAATTAATTGAAGCAAATAACTAGCACTGGTAGTAACAAATTTAGGTGCTCTTCTGCACCTAAATTTGTTGACTAGCATATGTGATTGGCTTAAATTACCTGCCATTGGAGGCAGTGTAGGTGTTGGTAGTGGCGATGTAGGTTCTGTTGGTGTAGGTGTCGGTGGTCTAGGGATAGGGTCAGCTTCTGTTAGTAGAGAAGACAAGGCAATACAATGAGTTATAACATTACAGGCTGAACATTACATACATACCCACATACATGAATTTCAACTTATTTTTTACCAGCATAAAGTTAGAAGTTTTTTATTGAAGCAAGTGGAACTGCATATATTTAAAAACAAGGATGTTGAGAGGAATTTTTACTTTTACTAGACCTAGTAATTCACTTTCATCATATTTGTAGCCACACAGTTTAATGGAGAGAAAGGAGCACTTTTCTCTTATTTCTTGAAATTATATTAGTGCAGTATTCAGTGACTGAATCATGTGCAAACCTGGCAAAATTCAGAACTATCTTTCCCTAGGCCCCAAACCCTGAAAAGGTCCCAAGTACTTTTCACAGAATTTTAAAGAAAATTATATGTTATGAAGTTGTGGACATGAATGGAAATCTTCATTCTAGCTAGTATAAATTTGGCATGTTATTGTCATTATATGAGTAGCGTTTCACTGAGAGTGAGGTCTATTAAGACCTAACAACAACTTCTATATAATTTTCATCACATTTCTTGTTCAATTCACATTCTGTAGGTATTACATGCTTGTCAGTTAAGATAAGACAAAACTGTAAATCACTTTCAGACCCTAGTCATCTACAGCGTGTACCAGTCACAGGGACAAGGATCAAGCTCAAATTGCTGATTCAGAGTCAGAGGTGGTAGTGCAACTCAGCTTTATTGACTCATGGTTATTTATTTTTGTGACGTGTAGCGGTGCTTTGTATTTACTGAGCTCGTATCAACTGAGATTTGCTGTAAAATCCTGATTAGAATATTTAATCTAGAAAGGAAGACCAATGTGCACAGCCTTGGCTGGGTTTAGAGATGCACTTCAGACTTAAAATAAAGGTAAAGTTTGCTGGAGCTTGTCTACATGTTGACATTTGCAGAGAAAGTGATAGCTTGTTCTGAACATTTGAGGTGGTGAGGAAGGATTTAGAAAGAAACTACAACAAAAGAGATAACATTCAAATGAAGTGAGCTGTAAAGTTTTTGCCATTTCTCTTTTGTGGTTTGAAGATATGAGGAGTTTCTATATCGTATACAGAATTGAATGGTGGTCAACAGCTTAACAGAGATGAAGAAGGAGTCTCCACTGAAGACTGAGCTGCAAACAGAGAAGCGTAGACTTACCACAGGATCCATCCCTTACTCTGACATTGTCCAGTGCTGTATCCCCATACTCTGTCAGTCCTCGGACAGCCTCAAAAATTACCTAGGCAGGATGCAAAATCAATCACTTCATCAGAGTTGTTTAGGTAAATATGAAACTATTTCCCTTACCATGTTTTCAATATATTCTTTCTGGTCTACCTCTAAGGGCATGAAGTAAACTGAGGTTATAACAGTTTTCCCAACTTCACCCAGAAGCCTAAAGTATATATTCGGTTATAAAGTAAGGACCTCAAGAAACATTGCCTTCTATTTTGCTGCCTGATAAAAGATTTGAGCCTTGTTGTCTGGATTCTACAAAGGAGTCAAATGTAGGTAGCACCCCAAAGTTCAAATCTTAACTCACAGCAGACAAACCTGCCTTTAATTAAGCACCTAAAGTCATTTACTTTGTGATAAAATGAACAAGGGAAAGAAAGAAAAAGAAAACAAAATATATTTTACCCCCTAACTAACAGCGCCAATAAAACACAGGGGGTTGTTTGTTTCTTCTTTTAGTTCATTGGCACAGAGAATGAAGCCGTTATATTTAAAAAATATAAACGAAGGCAATCTCGGTTCTATTTTCTAGCTTATGGGCACAACCTTGTTCAGCCTGCAAGGGGAGAACAAATGCTGACACTGCACAAAGAAACTTATTCTGAAAATAAATTACCTTTATCTTTCTCTGTGTTGGAAAAGTATGAGTGACGGCACCGTATTGCCACAAGGAACTCTGGTTTCCCCTCCGACTCCACACTTCAGACTCTCCTGTGCTGTCTTCAATAAGCACTCTCAGCTCATTCATGTTTTCTGACCCAAACATATAGTACCAGAAGTCTATGCATATATTTGTAGAAACCACAATGTTTGGGCTCTCAAGCCTGTTGGTGTCAGATGGAATGAGATTACTTGCTTCTTGGTAGATGAAATAGCCTTCTGCAGAGTGAAAAAAATTAAAATATGGTTGCAACTTTGTAACTTGTTAGGTGTCATTTAAAACTGAAGTACAACCCAATTCTAGAAGAAATCAAGGGCATCATTAGAAGTGCAACAAAGTAACATAGAGGCTGTTTGGAATTCACATTGCAATGGTTAGCACCACATAGTTATCCAAACCACATTGTGAGATGGAAAGCAAAGAAAATATATCCCATCTCACTCGAACAGTTATTTTTCATTCACAATTAAAGATATAAGCCTCTTTCAAGTGAGAGAGCCTCTGCATGCTGGGCCCCACTGATCCATGTTTGGTTTCTTCTTTCCTCAAAGGAAAATAATGCAATTTGCTATATATGTTCTCTTGCAGGATACAATTTTTTTTCTAAAGATTTTGGTCTCAAGGTAAGCAAATCCTTAGCACAAGGAAAAATCCAACCTGTCAGCATTTAGCTTTGTCTCAAATGGGAAAAAATAGAAAGCAATGTAGATATTTCTATGAAAATATTTAGGTTTGACATTATGGAATGGAAGGAAACTTTTCTAAATTCAGAAACTCACAGGATTTCTTTTAGGATCTGAAAGTCTTTAGTCTGAATTGGTTCAATATGCAATAACATTTTGCTTTACTAGGGCTGAAGTTTTTTGCTTCCCATGGGCTAAGATCAAAGCTACATATCGCCTGTACAGTTAAAATCAAGTCTCTCTCATCTAACTACAGAAATGAATCAAAACCAAATGAATGACCATTTCTATATGATAAAGAATGGCTCCATACATAACATCTAACATTCAGGTATATGTTTAAATTGGCAAGAAAGTGTAAGTCATATTTGAAGTTATATGGTCTACAATCTGTTTAAAGATTCTTTAGTTTTGGATTTGATCTTGCAACACTCTGCCGGTGAACATTATCCAGTGCCAGTACAGCAATCATTAAATTTATTGCCATTAGCTGGCATCAGAGTAATTTGGCCACAACACCTCTTCTGCATAATGATCATTGCATGTCACTGAATTCTCTATGAGACATAAGTATAACATAATCAGCTTTCTTCTTCCTCCATGCACCAATAAAGATTTCCAACCCATGATGTGGCAACCCAGTTTCGTTTACTCATAACTGGTAAAAAGTCAAAGACAGGTGTCAGCATGTAATGGTTTTCATGAATCTCCTTTCTCTTTCACAGAAAGAAGAAAAGTAGCCAAACTGTCTTCAAAAGGAAGTAAAAAATGCCACAACTGAGTACTTACTTCCATCAGGATAGTCACCATCAGGACCCGTTCCATCAGTTGGAGTGTCATGTTTGGTTCGTATCCACATTCCCTGGTTGACATTGCAAGGTTGGGTCCAGTCACAAAATGGTCTTGAGTTGTTGTTAAAATCACATCTGGTAAGGTAAGCTGAAATATAACACATTAAAGTAAGGAAGAAGAGCTTGTGTGTTCAAAATCTGTGTTGGATGTTAACAGCACTAACAACATGCAGTTACCTGTTTCAGGATCCCATGATCTCAAGCCACCAGTTGGTCTTTGCTTGATCCTGCCAAGAAAAACAACACAGTGAAGCCCTTGTAGAATTAGTGACTCAAAATCTGTTTGAGAAAGAATGTTGGGACCTCAAAATACGTCTTTGGGTGTTTCACTGAGTAACTGAATAGATCCCGTGTTTCATTCTTGTCTGACTTTCTCTTCCCATATGTGCGTACTCCTTCATGGTAAAGCTCTGACAATAAGTCAAAGGTGGGATATGTTCACTCCATTTAGTGTGGCAGGATCCTCTGCTCTGTATCACACTGCTCTCCTAGGTACAGGGAGCTGTGGAAGGGGTGGATGGATGCAGCTCAGCTCAGACAATGTCAGGATAATAGCGAAGCCTTGCTACTAACTTGCTCATGGCATTTCATCCCCATTGTTGCAAAGCAAAGTGTATGTACGCTCCATAACTATTATTTGTTGAAAGGCTGTGTATTTCCTGGAAATCTCTCATGACACAAAACTGTCATCTCATTCAGCTCTTCTAATTTACCTTGAAAATGCTGCAGAACAAAAGCAGTTACAAAATCATAGTTCTTGTGGTGCTACAAATTCTTGCAGAGATGACTAGGCACAAGACCAAAATCTCACTGCAGACCGCAGCCTAGGTGGCTCTGTCCTTTGAGATGGCTTTTTTTGTTTATTTGTTTTGGGGTTTTTTTGTTTTGTTTGTTTGGTTGGTTGGTTGGTTTTGTTTTGTTTTCCCACAGGAAAGCTATTTCCAGGATTGCAAGGCTACAATAATAGTTCCTGCTTGGACGATGGTCCACAGTTTCAGGAGGCAGGGTTCAGTTTTGTGGTGATCTTTCCTGAATTATCCTTAATGTACTTGACACAGTACAGAGAATCTGTCCTTAAGTGAATGCATCACAGTGAATGTCTTTACTGCCCCTCAAAATCTAAGCACTGACATTTAGAGAAACTTGGGAGATTAGGAACAAGTATCACACAATCAATTCATCAATGAAATGCAGCAAGCAGCTGGAAAACAGACCAAGCTGAGGCTAAGGAGGAAAGAGAATATGTGAAGACAGTTAAAGTAAGAAAACTTTCTTTGCTTGTTCTTATTGGATTTTTTCTTTCATGAGAAAGGGAAAACTGTGAAAAGTTGCAGCTTAATCTCTATTCAGTGTTGTCTTTAAACGGTTACACATCAGGCAAATCCTAAGACAAAGGTTACTGTAGGTATATCCAGAATCAAAAGTGTTTTATAACTACTGCAGTTATTTTGTCAAGATCTCTCCTCTTCAGATGTGCCATTAGAAATCCGTTTGTTACAGGTTTCTCTCACAGACAGGAGCCAGTACAGAGTTAGGCAACAACAAAATTAAATTATTTCTTCATTTTAAAAAAATACACGATTCAATTGTACAACATTCCACATTTAAAAAATGAAGACAGGATATTTAACATTAACAGCTAAGCTTCCTTAATTAAGCTATATACAGCACTGTGCTACTTACCCTGTGGTATTCAGCACTGAAATACAGAGCAAAATTAAAGTGTATTGCAAGTGCCAGAGGGTCCCCATGCTAGAAGACAGAGTTACGTCTTCTGTGTGGCACAGGTTGCATAGTAATCCACCAGCTGTACTCAGCAAGGAGGAAATGAGGACGAACTACAGTGAAGCAGAAGAATATATTGACCAGAGGGTGGAGGCGATTATAAAAATCTGTCAGACCATGTATCAGTTATGTTCCCTGGGTTATCTCTCTGGAGAAAAAAAAAAGCATACATACTGAAAGCTCATATTCCGTGTCACTTCCTTTGACAGTCTAGGTGTTTGCTGGAGAAATTGTTTTGATTTTGGCAATTTTTTGTTGCTGCTGTTGTATATTTTAAAAAGTCTACAATTGTATAGGGACTTTCTCCCACATTGATATCAAGACAACTGTCTTCATTCTAAAACTCCTACCCAGCTTTCACTGCTAGAATAAGTGAGATTTTCTCATATTGCCTGAATTTTCTCCCTTTCTGAAACTAACATACAGCAGATAACAAGCTCTCAATTTTTTTTGCATAATAGCCATGTTGTAGTGGGCACAATTCAGGAACTTGCTGAAATATTATTGCTACCATATTGCACCTGCTTAAAAATAAAAGCAGCGAAATTCTCTACTTCAGCTGGATTTTATGAGTGATAAGAATCATAGGAGTATCAGAAAATGTACAGTGTTTCCTTACACTGTCTGGAAACCCAAGATCATGGGTCTTTTTTTTTTTTTTTNGAGAATATCTCTGGGAGTGGGGTTTTCTGGAAAAACTGTCCTCTTGGTTACAACCATTTTCCCTTTGTGAGATTATATTCTGACGATTAAGGTCATTAAGGCTTCATAATTTAATTCTGGAATTTCTTCAAATTCCTTTCCCTCTTCTCAGCACAAAATATTTTCACTTGCCATCAAGAATGAATTGAGGAGGCTGCTTACAGAGACAAGAGAAATAAGGAAGGATGAAGGGAGGTTAGTCAGAAATACAAATATATTCAAGTTAGATGTTAACTGGTTGACAATGGGCTGCCACAAGCTCATGCCCCACACAAGGCCCTCCAAAGCTACAGGGTGGATATTCACTTGACTGGTAATTATGCCTCCCAAAGAAAATCCTTTCCTAGGAAAATGTGTATTTTTGCCAATCAGTAAACAGGAAAAAGAATTTCTGTGATTTAGAGACAAAAGAGCTTCAATCCCTGCACAAAAGTGTTGACCATAGCTTTCCAGTTGAGTTGAGGAGAGCTCGGTGTGAGGGGTAGAATACAAGTGACCTTAGCTGCATTGGGCATACTGCATTTTCAGCAGGGCTGCTGAAATGCTGGTGCAGCAAGTGATCATCTGGGCAATAGCTGTCCTTAAAACTGTAACAGGGAGCAAGGGCCCCTCCATGCATGTACATTAGTATGATTCTGACAAGAAGATGGGAGTCCATCTTGGAAAGAAATCAGCCCTCTGATAAATTCATTCATCCAGATGATATCTTTGACCACACCTCACCCACAGAAAATATGAGGTACTGTAGCGCAACGAACACTCTTGTCAACATAATATGGCATGGTCTCCACCCATCCCATGCTGTGTGACATTTTCTGTCACTTTGTCATTCCTGTTTAATGCCAGGTCAAGTACTCTGTGAAAGGTGGAGTACTGATTAAGGCTTTTTCAGCAAGTGAAATAACGCCTTTTACATATGAGAAGGAAGACAAGAAAGTGACTTGCCATTTGATTCCAGTGGGATGTGACAGTATCCAGTGGTCCTGACAGCCAAACTGATCCCTTGCAGGCCTACTATTTCTCTTCTCCATCTGCAGGTTTTGTATCTCTGAAAGGCATCTGGCATCTGAAAGGCATTTGCCATTAAAATACTGGACTGGACTGTACAGCAACCTGAGGAAGAAGAACAGCAGTTCTTCATTTCTAATACAATGAAGCTGAAATTATTTCCAAGGAAGTGCATTTGCAGACAATCTTACAGATAAGTTATGGTTTACTTCTGCCTTAAACCAAGGATGCAAGTGATGCACACCTGGCAGGTAATCCCTATTACTAGCTTCCTTGGGCGCTGTATTGCTGCATTTCTTTTTGAAACTAGACACTCTATTTTACCCCATCTGCAGCCAGCATTAAAAAATCTTGTCATTTGATGTTTGTTGACAAGGCACACTGGGGCTACTCATGGGAACTAATTGCTTTTAGGCGACAAACAGATTTCCCACATAAAATCCGCAGAAGATGCCAATAGTGGGGCTTGTCAGTGAACAGTATGGCATCCAACATTCTCAAAAAGACAGAGATAATACTGCCAACAACTTCATTTCTGGCTAGTGGTCAGGAAGGGCCTCTTAAAGAAACTCTTTTTTCATTTTTACAGACTGAAGTTATATTTCCCAGGAGACAGAATCAAACTGATACCCCTGCAAAGGGACAACACAATGAAGACACAGCACCAAAAAAATTGTCCCAAGCAAGAAAAATTAAATGGTAAGAGAACCAAATCACCCATTCTAATGATTGCTGTCTAGTGCAGCTTTTGCTGCAGTTATTCTAGCGTATGTAATTGTCCTCAGTTATGTAAATCTGGTTGCTTCATTTTCCTGAATCCAGGTTTCTCTGATGAATAGCAATTGCATTGCACCATGTTGTTAATGCTCAGTCTGTGCTGTTGTAAACAGTAGAAAGCATGGAGCATGGCAAGCTTAAAGAATGGGGAAAATGATACAAAACCTCTTTCTCCTAAACCATAGTTTTGGGACTAGTTGAGGCTCATAGTGATGCTATGGGAGACTGCTACACTACTATCTAGCACAAGGCAGAGAGGTCACTGGCTGATACGAAATACTGGTGTCTTGTAGGGATGCACTTGAAGCACAGGTGTATCCCTTAATCTATTCTGTTTGACAAAATGTTAATTCTATGTTTAGAAGAAATTGTAACTGAATTAACTAAATGTCCGTTCTGAAATGGCAGAATTCTGTGCAGATTCTCTTAATTTGGAATACATCAGGTTCAATAAATTTGCACATAAAACCTGAACCTTTTATCTAACTTTCAAATAATATGAATGTATCTTATTGGGCTTTGCACAGGTTTAACTGCGTTGGGGTTTTGCACCAATTTTCCTTATATCAATACGATTCGTGTGAGTAAAATGATCCCTCTGTTGTATCTCTTTAGGAAATAAAGTTCTTACTTTGTCTTAACGAATGACTGAACCAGTTTTTGCAGCACGTAATACCTCTGTCACTGCTTCTGGAACTCCCGTTGTCCTCTGGAATCCCGTCTGCCTTTACTAACATTGTGTATGAGAAGGCACTGCCAGATCTCCGGTTCCTTCAGAAATCTGACTGTGCCAGATTTTTTTCGGAGCTACCCTCAAAACACTGCTCTGGTAAACCTTCACTATGGAGCTATCAAACAAACAATCAGCACACATAAATCCATAGTAAGGCAAACAGAGGTTATACAGAAGTGCAACTCATCTCACCTTTGCTCTCTTATGTAAAGTGCTTTGATAGGCCAAGGAGGAAGTACAAAAAAACGGCTCTGTTGCTAGAAGATAAATACTTAGGTTTTTGATGGGTGAAGTGTACTCGTGTTCTGTTAAGCACAAGCTGAAGTTGTTTTTCTAAATGAAATTCAAGCTGTCTTCTTCCTGGTCTGAGAGCTGTAACGATTTTGAAAACAGAATGTAGCATTCTTAGTAGGGTGCAGGTGCCAGATCAACATTTCTTCCTCTTTCTTACGCTTTGAACAGCACACAGTTACCAGTAAAAAAAAAGGTAGCAGCTTTTTCATTGGTATTCTCAGATGTCAAATGCTGTGGACAAAATTCCTGCATGCAAGTAGTACTGTGACTTAAAAGAAATCTATTTTCAAGGTAACTTCCATAAGCTCAAGCAATACTTACAAATGTAAACTATGTGAATAATACATTATGAAAACTGTAACTATTTAGGTTTTTCTTATCTTTGAGTCGAAATATATTCACAATGTATTTAATTTCCAGCATACCAGGTAAAGTACATAATATTCCTCCCAATTAATGCAATGAAGAGTTTTCACTGGCATTCTAATGGATACTTGAATAAAGAAAACACCATCATAGGTAAAACTACTTTCTTCTTAATTCTGGATGCTACAGTTGCAGTTGTGAGATTAGTTCATTAAATCAGTTCATTAAAGCCCAGAAATTTTTCCAAATCTCTCTACTAATAGTAGAAGAGATATAAAAGACAACTTTGAATGTGCATTTTGGGAGCAGATCTCTGGCAGGAGGAAACTGCTGATACTTATGTCTTTAACTGCCTTCTTTATGTAGGGTTGGTTTTTCATTCAGTGATAGCCTGATCAGCTGCTTCTGGTTTGCTGGAATCACTGCAGCAATTTCATATCTGCACTTTGATGTATTTTACATTTATTGGCACAGATCTAAAATACACAACAAAACTGTGATGTGCAAAGATCATTCTCTACCAATAGTTTCTTTCAGAGAAAGAGTAGTGCTTTCTATTTCCGTCAATGGGTTTGTAAAACCAATTTACCTACAGAGATAAAGAATTTAGACTACTGCAAAGGTCTCTGATTCTGCTGTTGCTTTGTCTCTATTCGAATGCTCTACTGTAAAAAGTTGGTGCTGCGTGTCCTAGTACAGTCTAGTGTAAACAAGACTACCAGCGCATTCTCTATAACAAAACTAGTATTACAGATACAGTTACATCTAAAATGAAAAGTCTCAGGTTTGGCTTAATAAATGCTGAAGCTTGAATTTTCAGCTCACCATTGTTTGCTCCTTTGATGCTAATGAAGCCTGCATTGCCCCTCCCATTGTCAGCATTCTGGCATTAGCAAGCCTCTCACCTACTTGAACCTCATTTTAAACAGCTGTTTGTGCCTGGGGTTTTTTTTGTTTGTTTGNGTATCTCAAATGAATTGGTGCAGCTATTTGCCTTCCAGCTTGATTCCTCATGTCCTGAGTAACCCTGCAAACCTCTTACCTCTTCCTGGCCATTTCAGGAAGGGTGACTTCTCTCATCTGCTACCTGCTGGATAAAGCTGCTTCTTCTCAAGGTATAGTCCTAAGGTATGGTCACTGCTTACAACAAGAAAGCCCTCGGGATATCCAGTGGCTCCTTCAATTAAGCTATTAAACCTCGTTATTACAGTTGCTTCACAAAAATTCTTAGCACAATTTCCTTTTTATGTAAATATATAGAGATGTACAATTGTAAATTATTTACAAATGAAGAAACTTGTCAATGTCTATTCATATGGCTTTTCCTGATCTAAATCCCATGCATCCCATGACTACTTAAGCTATCCATTACCTAGATCACAAACACCTCCCTGCTTAGTCTTCAGGAACACCCACTGAGAGGTTAGTGAGTTGAGCTAAAAATAGTTTCAGTCTGGAAGCTTCTGCCTCTTCCACAAGCAGAGACACACAGGAAAGTTAACCTGTTGCTCAGTCTGTCCCTAGATCATGAACTAAACCCTCTCCAGACACTAGCAAAATATGAAGCTTGTGAAATGCATTGCTATTTGTACTTTGTTCTACAAGCTCTACATCTCAAATGAACTAAATTGAAATGGAGATCACCTGTCTCCCTGCCAAGTTCAGAGTGAGTGATCAGCATTCTGCTGTTTGCTTTGGAGTGAACTGTGTAAGTGAGAACTTGAGTTTTGAGCTACGCAGGAAAACAAGGTTTATGTCTCAGGAAGCAAGCAGGGTTCCTTACCAGCAAAGCATTTAAAGTTCTAGGTGACATTTGGGTGTGTTTGCGTACTTACATAAACATAAAAATTTGTGTGAACAAAGTTTAGAAAATACAGCTGATCACAGGAGATGGTACACTTTTTTTTTTTTAGTGCACTACTTCCTTTTCAAGAAACCAAAGATAGTCGGATAGCATTTTCTATCCGATTGAATCCATTCCAAGTATGACATTCTAGAAATCTTAAATGTATTTTGGTCAGGCTAAAATGCTTTGGTTTGGGTTCTGTTGGTCAAAATTCAACCTTTATATATTTCAGACCTCCAAGTTTCCGTCTGGGCCACTGAATCTTAAATCAAAATAAAACCCATATAGACGAAAGATGAAGAATATCAACTACCTTGCTGTTATAAAGTGAAATGTTGATTATCAAACAAAACATGCATATAAATTGCTTTTATGATCTAAATTAAGAATGATCTTTCAATCTTTAAATATGACACAATCTTTTGAGAAACAGTGCCCACAGCACTGGATATGGACCCAAGAGGAAAGCCTCTGGATATCTTTTTTTAGAGTTTAGAAGGTACAAGAGGCAAAGTAGCCTCTCACTGTTGGAAGAAAGAGCCTGAGTGGAGAATGTGATCTGGGAAATGAACATCAAACTAGGAAGAAAGTAATTCTTGGAAACTGGGATGCCAAAGCTGCTGCCAGCCAAGTTGGTGACTTATTAGACAACCAGTTCTTGCTAAACATCACTTATTTGTCATACTGATGGAGAGGAGTGGCTATTAACATGATTCAGAAAGATAAAGTATATTGCTGGTATACTAAAATCATGTATCACCCCAGAAATCTAGAATCTTCTACAGAACTAAGCAACCTTTGCATACTCAGAAAAGGAGAGCTGGGAAACACTTTTGCTAGACCCCTGCAGTGATGCCTTGTTTGGAATAGGTATATCTGCAACATACAGTCTTCCTTCTTCCCCCTTTTCTTCTGCATAGAGAAATTGAAAAATAATACTATAGTTTCCAAAGCAGACCAATAATATCCAGATATTCTGTCCTTATTTCAGGATAGTATGCCCATAAGTGTAATTGTATAAGTAAAATTATGGCAATGCTTTGATTCATCTGGAATTATGTCAGCCAGCATCCCCCAGCTGGACAGGCCCATGGCAATGCATACAAATTGCAGAACTGTACAATAATTAAAAGAGGAAGGAAACTTTAAAAGTCAACTGGTTCATACTCTGCTTAAAGCCTAAGTAACATCAAGATTATATTAGATTGGTCTGGGCCCTGTCCAATCACAATGGAAATACCATGACTGGTCTGGGTCCCTCTTTGGTTCCCGTCTTTAACCATCTCCACTGTGAAGGCTTTTTAAATATAGCTAGTCATACATACGCATCTTGTAATGAGCTTCTCTTTGTACTGCATTAAGGAATGCATGCAGAAGCACCTGGAAGTGCGCTCTAGCCAGGAATGACACAACAGAGAGCAGACAGACCTTTCTTTGATAGCCAAAACAGACAAGAGAGAACATCTGATTTACCTGGATAGCACATAGTGCAGCAGTGCCATGAGTAGGATTTAAAACCATAAGTGTCAAAAATGCACATTAGGCTTCAGAAATAATCTTGTGATGTCTTAATAATCAGAAAGCTTGTATCTCTGCTTTGTCTTCACTTCCGAGTCTCTGGCCCACTATCTGGTTATGTTTTCAGGTTTTCAAAGAAGTAGAAATCTTCTCTCCCTTGCCTGTTTTTAAGCAAAACACCATTTGTAAGTCAAAAATATCCACTTAGCTCCAGAAGTTTAGGTGTATGAAAACAATTTCTTAAGACTAGGATCAAAATAGGATTATTAGTAATGACAGAGGAACATCTGAGTAAAGCTGGGAAACACAAACAGAGGCAATTCCTTTTGCACTGTCAATGTTGTAAGTACAGGGCTTTCAAGAGAGGCAAACCTGTAAATATCCTCTGTAGTTTTGAATAAGCCTTTTAGAGATGGAGCATGTGACACCCCCCAAGTCCTGGCAAATTCTCTTTATTCTAGGCCTGCTATACAGGGAGTAATATAGAAAAGCATAATCTGTGAGTGAGGCGTTATGGAGAAAAAGCCAAAATGACAAACTAAATAAAATTAAGTATACTAATCAATTAAGAATTTACTGTGGAAAATAGATTTCAGTTTATCCCACAATTCTTCTATTGCCTTGTGTTAATATGTAAATCCAGAAAAGGAATAAAATTAAGAAAATAATACTATAATACACTTAGGAAAATCTTTTAAGCAACCATAGGCTGTAAAGCCTTGCTCTAGGCTCTCCTTGCATGCAGACGGTTAGGAACAGGTTTCCATGCTGCTATGCTCAAAGGACCAGGTGCAATAAACTACTCTAGTTGAATTTGTTCATTGTAGCCACATGGGTTTGCTCCTTATTTCTGAAAATCTTTCCCAGGCTCAGGTTTCAGAGCTACTGGTCTGTCCCTGTTTCCCAGAGCGGAACCGTAGGAGTTAACAGGACTAACCAGAAGTCACGGAATGAAACAGAAAACCAGCCTTTCCTGTATCTCAAATGTCTGTTTTGTGGAGTGAGCTCTTGTACCTTGGTCTCCCACATGAGTCAGCCTGTCTTTCTGGCACAGTGGGTATTTAAATTTCCACATAAAATAAGCAGGTCTAAAGAAAAAAAAAAAGTGTGAGTGAAATGACCTGCTTAGCTTACAGACTAGAACTCTCATCTGACTTATAAATACCAAAGCTTCACAAAAGTGAAATGCTGGCGGTGATCGATGCTGTGGGTACATGGGCAGATGAGCAACCTTAAGACATGAAAGTGGTCAAATTGCATTGTGTCAGTCTCTAGGAAAGAAAAATCTGTGCCTCAGAAAGTGCAGTGAAGGGTAAGACTTCTCCCTGAAAGACAGGTAGCTGAGACACTGCCAAGATTCCCTGGGCTTTTTAAATGCAAATGTGCTTTTTGTGGGATGATGGTAAATGATTCTGGGGAGTTGCCATGGTAAACCCCTGAGAGACAGCTCGCCTTGTTAAAGGCGTTCCCCCAGTCCTGGCAGCAGGCTGAGATGTGTAACAGAGAAGGAGGTAAAAGAAGCCGGTGGTTAGTAGGGAGTTAAGTTTTGGTACTTAAAACCTGAAACAAAAAGCAAGATGATTTGTGTTGGGCATAACAGCAGGGCACTGGGTGTGCACTAAGAGACCTTACCGGCCCTGACCAGCCTCGGCTGGGGCCTCCACCCACTCACCCTGCCCATGGGCCCAGCAGCCCCATTTCAGCCCAGCATGGCTTTGTCAGGGCTTTGACCTGCTGGCTGACACCCTGGCCTGCCCCATACGCCAGCCATCCCGGGCTATGTCTGAGCCCCACTGGCAGGCTCACACCTCGGGCTCAGGCATCAGGAGCTGCCCTGAGCTGGTCAGAGCTGGTTCCAGCCAGCCCAGGAGTTGGTGTTTGAGGGGGCTGTGCTGGAGCAAGTCGGGGGGCTGGTGGTGTGTTGGGCCAACAGGACACTGATGGGAAGAGACTGGTACATGGATGGAAGCCATGGTGGGCAAGACTGTAACGTCTCACACTGCCTGACTGCTCACAGGAGGAGATTCTCCAGGTTGAGATTATTTTACTCACTAACACAGACAAGTCCCTGCTGTGGGGTTTATACAATCAAGGGATTGTGCAGTAATGTCACAGTAATTTTCCATTTGTACTGGAGTTACTCTTCATCTTCATTTCCCAGGTTGGTTGGATTTTGATCTACCATGTTAATTCAAGTGGTAGGGACGTCAGTTGTTGAGCAAGAACCATGGCAGTGATTTCTTCCTTGAGTCCAAACTCCATTGCCACCACACCTGGTGTTTAAAAGGGGAGTTTTTATATGCACAGAACAGCCTGGCACATAGCTGACTGGAGTCCAGTATCTGCTCCTGTTTGTGGACCCGTTGAATCCTCAGCAAGTTTACTGATGATACAGAACTGGGAGGGCTGGCTGACACTTCAGAGGGCTGTGCCGCCATCCAATATGACATGGACAGGCTATAGAGAAGAACCTAATGAGGCTCAACAAGAGCAAGTGTACAGTCCTGCACCTGGGGAGGAAGAATTCTGGGTACCAATATAGGTTAAGGGCAGAACTGCTGGAAAGCACTTCTGAGAAGGATCTGGGAGTCCTGGTAGATAGTAAACTATCCATGAGTTAGCAACGTGCCCTTGTTGTCAAGAGGGCCAATGGAATTCTGGGCTGCATGGGAAAGAGTGTGGCCAGTAGATCAAGGGAGGTCATTCTCCCCTTCTACTCTACACTGATGAGGCCACAACTGGAATATTGCGTCCGGTTCTGGGCTCCTCAGTTCAAGAGAGACAGGGAACTATTGGAGAGAGTCCAGCGTAGGGCAATAAAGATGATTAAGGATTGGAGCATCTCCCTTATGAGGAAAGGCTGAGAGAGCTGGGACTCTTTAGCCTGGAGAAGAGAAGGCAGAGAGGAGACCTTGTTAATGCTTACAAGTATCTGAAGGGTGGGTTGAAGGAGGATGGAGCTGGACTCTTCAGTGGTTGCTAGTGACAGAATGAGGGACAATGGGCACAAGCCGGAACACAGGAAGTTCAAATTCAAATATGAGGAAAAACTTCTTTATGGTGACGGTGACAGAGCACTGGAACAGGCTGCTCAGGGAGGTTGTGGAGTCCCCTTCTCTGGAGTTTTTCAAGACCTGCCTGGATGCAGTCCTGAGTGATGTGATCTAGGCAATGCTGCTTTAGCTGGGGAGTTGGATTAGAAGATCTCTAGAGATCCCTTCCAACTCTGAAAATTCTGTGATTCCATGAATTAGATCTTCATCTCAAGCTTCTTCGTCTTCACATTTGTGCAAAATTGTCAAACTGCTTCAGGATCTGCAAATAAAATAAGTAAAATGAAAAAATAATTATTGTTTCAATTATCCCTCTAGATTTTATTGTTGGTATTAGCTTTGGGTAGGCCTGAAAATCATGGGTAGTTTCGAAAGGTCAAGTCAAACAGCCAGCTGTCATGACCTTCTTTTAATTAATTTTTTGGGAATGGATAAGATCACCTTCAATCTTTTGCTACTCAGATCTAGTTCAGTAAGGTCTTTAAGAACAACTTTCAGCAGACCTGTTATGCCCTATTGATCCCAGTGGGCCTAGCCAAAGCTGCAAGGGCTTTTGAGCTTTCTTGGGCTTTTTGCAGGATCCAACCCTGGGATGCTGTGAAGCTGAGGATAAATCTCCTTAACGTTTGACAAATATTTTTGTTTCTGTACTTCTGCATATCTTTAGGCACAATCTTTTCTTCTTTCCCCCCCAAACTTCAGGGCTGAATTTCACCAATAAACTTCTCTGTTCTAGAGATTGAAGCAAAACCTGTGGAGTCAAACATCCTGCATCCTAACTGCAGACAATAACAGAGTAAAGTCAATAATTTCTCTAGTCTACTTGTTTGATACTATTCCTGCTCATTTTTATCATCTCCACTATCTCCAAAGGCCACCAGACACTGAAGAGCCTGCCTAAAATGAGACAAGGGTAAGGTTATGGGGAAGGGGGCGTCAGTTAAGGCCAGTATGCACTAATTGTGGATAATCCCAGCGTTGTAGATAATGGCCACTGTTGAATTGTGCTGTCGTGCTTTAATTAAAGACTTAGGTTGTCTAAGGATGTATCTGAAGAGACACCCTGCTTCTGTAGGTCTGACAATTAATATTTCTTCGCATGATCATTCACACACTGTGAATACATGAAAAAATATTTTACATATAGATACTTTTATGTGGTCCCTGCCTGGTAGTCAGTACGGTTTGAAGCTAATGAAATTGTCTAGCAAAGCTACATTCTATGAGCTTTGCAAAATGTTTTTGTGAGAACATTTTTGTTCTCACAAAATTTTTGAGGAGTTCCTTTTCCGGCTCTATTATTTGCTAACCCCCAGTGGGAAACTATAAACAAGGGGTTGTCACAGCCTGGGTGTGTAGCTTAGGCTCAGTTCTTGGGTGTGTGCTGTTATATCCTGAGCAATGATGTAGAAGACATCATAAAATCATGACTGACAAGGTGTGCAGGTGACAGAGGTTTATGGATAAATCAGATAAGGAAGCCTACAGAACAGTTATATAGAGATCTGTAGTGTTTGTTATATGCACATACATACACTTATGGGAAATACTCAGTTGTATGTCCATTACCAAAATACAGGCTAAAAAGGTGACAGGGCAAAGGAAGTGTTCCAAAAGATTGGCTATTCATAGTGTACAGTTGTTGGAATTCAATATCATAAACTGATCTGATTTGAGGGCAGTGCTGAGGTAGCTATTACAGCGGTAGTCAGCTAAGCATATTTGCATTTTTGGAGTATTTTGTTTTAGTCTGGAGTCATTCAAGAAACCTGCTGAAAATGATTAATTGGTAATGGAAGAGTACAGGAAGGAGAAGCTTAGACTAACAAAAAACATTATCTTGTTGAGTAAGTAATATGTGAAGATACTCGTAAATGTCATAATGCTTACAGACAATGAGGCCAAAGAGAAGGAAGTACAAAAGATATTTTTAAATTCTGTCACTGTGGAATACTGAGTCTTGCATTCTATACACTGTAGAAAGGTTTCTTTGATTTATTTCTGTTTGGTTTTTTTTTTTCTTTTTTAAACACAGTTCTGCATGTGGTGGAATAATTTTATCAAATGTTATAATTTCTACTCCTATTAAAGCATGATAAAAGAAGTACTTCCTCAGGTTTATAGTGATACCTTAAAGTTACCAGTGATGTGGGGCTCATTTTCTCTGCTGCTTCATGGCATTAACAGTGGCTTTTGTTAGTTCTTTGCAACAATAGGCTGTTTCAGTACTTGCAAATGATCTATTCGCTCTGCCATTGCTTTTGCTGCTGCTTTCTAGGAGCAAAACACAACACTTTCTTCCACTTTCTGTGTGCCTGAGTTATCCTGCCCTTACCTTCACTCTGCCCCAGTCTGCTCCATCTTGTCATCTTACAAGTTCCAGACTGCTCTCCCAGACCCTTTACTTCGTGGACTTCTATCCTCACGTGCATTTTTCTTGCTCTCTCCCCAAGATCTTTCTCCCTTATCTGGTTCTGTCTTTGCAGTTTCTCCACAATCATATTTCTAACTCCTGCTGCTTGCAATCTGGTTTTCCTTCCTGCTGCCACACCAGTCTCTGTTCCAATATGCCTTTCATGTGTCTCTGTGTCCAAATCTGAACTCAACACTGTTATTCTCCTACTAGTCTGTGGCCAGTGGTATTGACGCAGCACCTTGACAGTGAAGAAAAAGCAGGATGCCAGGTCTGGTTCCTCATAATTTACCTGTTTAATTCCTAGCAACACTTTGGTGCTGGCTAAATCAGATTTTGTTCACAAGCAGTTGTTCTGGAGCTTGCTACATGTAACTAATGCAGCCAGAATAGGAAATTCAGTTACAGGAATCTGGCCCAGCTGCATTCTGGCCAGAAGTCTGATTTTTCATGAAGTTGAACAGGCATGGTTTTAAAAAGCACAGTTTTGATAAATGCAATCCCCCCCCAAGCAAATTATAAACACCCCCTCCCTCCTTTTTTTTTTCTAAAGGAAGAGAGTACTAGGACTCTAATGGAGAAACATTACTAGAATTTTAAAATGCAGACCAATAGGACTTTTGTCTCCTTCTGAAGGAATTTCCTTTAAATGACTAGTGTTCTGCTTTCAGCACACCAGGAAAACCAAACCTGATGCTCATAAAACTATGAAAAATGGTGTTCCAAGCTGTTCGGTTTGGCTATATCATTACTAATTGAAGAGAGACGCAGAGTTCTACTTGCTCAAATTCTCAGAAGAGAGTCGTTATTCTGATTGCCTCCATTTCAAGACATTTAAGGACTGAACTCCAAACAGCCTCTGAAAACCAAGCTTCTTCAGGGTAATTTAAAACTGGGTGGGAGAAGCAAAGTAGCCTGGCTACCTGACACTTTAACATGGAAGGCTTTCAATTTCTACCAGGTATCTGTTGGTCTTTTAGGTAGCCTTTGATTAGGAACCATAAAAAGGATTCCTTTTAAATGCTTATCTGTGCATAAAAATATTTTAACTCTTCCCAGTTAACTGATATAATCACTGGTATTTTAAAGTCAGTGATCCAAACTATTGTACCAGAAGTTTCAGTTCTGGAAGCTGATCATAATCTAATCTTTTGTAATGACTCCTGTCAGTCAGGGCAGTTACCACTATGGGATGAATCAGTGGTAGACTGAAAATCTCTGCATTGCACTGCATAGTGTAGATAAGTCCTGAGTCATATTCTTTAATTGCTTCAAATTGCAGCTGTAGAAAGTACAGAAATGAAAGGAATTCTCCACAATAGCATGACTACTTAGATAGTGTCCTGTGACATTGTATGACTGAGACCATAGTGTAAATGAAAGCTTAGGAGTTGTCTGGTTCTCAGGTTAATGGAACAGAGTGGGGGCTGAACAGGGGTCCTGTAGTCATTCAAATTTGAAAGAGATAGGTGGTGCAGTTTAAGCAGCTTAAACGTTTTTCAACATTTCCGGGTATCCATTTCCAGGCTCCTTTGTGTGGGAGCATCCCAAATTATTAACACTTCCTGAAATCTGTTAGTAAAATCTAGTCTCAGTATGGAAGAGCGAGGACTCTGAGATCTATGTGGATGAAAGAGGGCGTACAAAATATTCCTTAGGAATATAAAATGAATCTATAAAAGACCCTCAAGGAAATTGCCTCAAATTCCTGAAAGGGTTTTACATTTTGAGGAAGATTATCTTTTTCTCCAAGGTTGTTTTGTCATCTTGTTACATCAGGATCCTTTGAGTGACTTATGTGGTGATGGATGGTGCTGAATGATGCAATCTATTTATCTAATACTATTGCAGGAATTGCTGAAGGAGCACCACAATTTTATTGCAGAGCTATTGACATCAGGAAACTTTAATTTCCCTCAGACTAAAACAAGCTGACAGTGAAATGACTGAAACTAGATACACAGCTCTGTCAACTCTTCAACTTTGAAACACATGCCCCTTTACCAGAGGCCAACTTGAAATGTTACTTTCAGTTAGATACCAGATAGAAGATCCAGAGTTAAATCCTGATTCTTAGAGCCTATTCACATAGATGATGGTGGATGCTTTGGTGTACATCCAGTTACTGACTTGGCCACTCTAACTTTGAAGCAAAGTAATCCAGAGGAATGGGTGGGTGGAGAGCCAGACTTGCTGTGAGTCACCACAGTGATTCAGTCTGGAAGCAATCTGGCCGTACTCACAGAGCACAGATTTGGTAAGGTGGGATGAGAGGTGCACCAGCTCAAAGCAATCTCAGAGTACTGCTCTTGCTTGTTCACATGGTGCTTTTTATCAAGCATTATCAGCTGGTTCACTCCCCAGTGTATAGTTTGGAGGTACACCTGCTCTGTTGTCTGTTTTAGCATAGAGACAAACATCCTTTCTTTCTCTCATCTCTGTCTTTTAGGAATGAAAGGGCTTTTGGGCACTGACCATCTGTCAAAGTAGTTTTGTACTACACTTTTCTTGAAGTGAAGCCTGATCTCAGCAGAGACAGACACTCTGTGTGTGGCAATAAAGCTTTGTCTGACAAATGGAATTTTGCTGCAGCCTGTCACGACTCAATAAAATGCACTGGTTTCCAGTTTGCTAGTGGTTTACTCACTGACTGACCTAAGAAACCTTTAGGTCCTGACCTGTTCTGCCTTAGAGTCACTCTTTGCTGATGTGTCATCACAGCAGAGATCAAGCAGAGTGTCTCTATGACAACTGTCTATTGGGGAACCAAAAGAGTTGCTGATAGCCCTGCCTTTGATCATCAGATCTTCCTTTTAGTCCACCAAGATTGTGTAGATTGGTAGGCCAAAGAACATGAATTGTATTTTGGGTGAGGCTTCTGTCTGAGGGTGGGGAAGAGCACATATCATAGAGTGTGAAGAGGTTATTTTTGCAGCCAAATAAATGTTAATATGTAAGTTGGGTTTATCTTGTTCTGTAAAAATGAAAATGTTCAACCCATAAGATGATTCAATGAACAAACCTTCATTACCTAACAAGAAATTACGCCAACAGGGAAGGAGGAAATGGCAAAATTCATTGCCTGAAGATGAGGAAGGTAATAAGTGCTTGTAGCTGAAGATGCTGCCAGCTTCCACAAATTCCTCTGCCCTGGAGATGACCCAAAGCAGAGATCAGGAATGGACAGCAAAAAGAGAACTCTTTCCTAAAGCAAGCGATGCCAGATAAGGCAGGCAGGAACTGGTCACTGCTATGGGGCAGGCAGCTGCATCTCTGGTATGAGTGTATTTCCATTCTGATAGCAGCATGTGTAGTGGAGCAGATCTTGTCCGCCTGTCTCTTCCCTGTAAGGATCCCTCATGGATTCCTTGTGTGGCAAGTTCTGAGAGCATTCTGTTTTCTATTCAGAAACTACAAATCTTGCCATATGGTTGCTATAGAATAAATCGAGGCACATATCGATGTTCTTTCTGTTGTCTGATGCTCACCATCCCACTGCAGTTTTGCTTCTGCTTCATCCACAATATAACAACAAGATCTAAAGGTCTTGTGTCTTTGGGCTTCATTAAGTTGGGCTCTATTCAAACAGGCTGGACAGAAGATGCATGTTAAACAAATCAGAAGGAATGTATGACTGCACCCAACTGAAACAGATTTGTTTTCCAAGTATAAAAGAAGTTTTTTATCACTCCTGGCACATACATTTCAAAAGTCTCATACTACAGGAACTCTTATTCTGAGGCTTCTTTGTAGCAGAAGTTAAAGGATTAAGGGCTGCTTGTTAGAATATATTTTTCTCTCACAGAAAGCTGTTATCATAAGAAACTGTGGGCTGCATAAGCCTTTGGCAGAGGATGCACATGTGTAGTCAGGAGATCTTCTGTCTCTTGGATCCCTAGTGAGAAATGTCAGCTCTCTCAAATATCCTCTGTTCTATGGCCTTCCAATTAATGACTCTTACGTAATTATGAGATTGCAAAAGCAAGCAACTATTTAAATATGGCATGCAACCATCCCAGCCTCAGTTAGGCCCACTAGGGCAGCAGTAGATGTGTATGACAATGGGTAGGATAAAAGGTCAGAGGGATTCATTCACTCACAGCAGAAAAATGGGGGTGCACTGAACCCGCAATCTCCTCTGCATCAGTAGGTGAAGTTTTACAGTATAAATGATGTGAAAGGGATTCATGAACTCATCCTGCTTCCAAATAGGCTGTGGTTTCCCCCCGTCTCCCAACATGGGGGGAATGTGAATGGGAATATACGTTGAAAATGCTGAGAGGAATGGACGAAGAAATGAGTCCAAACCATTGGCAGTCTGTAGCAGATCAGCTCAAACCTGCGTGAATGCTCACTGACCATTTGTGGGAGACCATTCACCAGACAGATGTAAACAAAATTTCTATTTGCCTCAGACTGCAAGAAAGCACACTCCTCATTCTGAAAAGCCTGTTGTCTTTCCTCCTGTTTGTAATTTTAGACAAGTAAAAGATTTTTACTTTCCACTGGAGCTCATTTAGCCAAGCTGCTTTTAGTGTTCTGATGCAGACTTGTTGGCCTCCACTACCTATGGTTTTAACGTGAGAAGGACTGGTGTATGAAGTCTTTCTCATGGGACTTTCAGTGGTGATCAGATCCTGCTCAGTCGCAGCGGGAGGTGGAGGTGTCATCAGCCCTGGCTGGGCTGGGACAAGCCGAGTGGCGATGGACAGGGGCTATGGGGCTGTGGCCAGAAATAGACAGCCTTGGAGTTCATATCCTCTGGAAGGCCACTCCCAGAACAACAAAACCACAAACAATCTTTCTGGTTTTTAACATATCTCAATTCTTCCCGGTCCAGAGGACACAAAGGGCAACAATTTTTTCTTGTCCGGGTAGAAGCCTTTGCCTCTGGATGTTGCTAATTTTATCAGCCCTTAGCTCTCTTACCAGCCAGTGCCCCCTCTGGCAGTGGTGTTAAGGATGTTTGTTAGGCAGTCTTCTGGTTCTTATATGCCCAGAGACATACGTGTTTCCATTCAGCCTAAGACCCCTACCCGTAAGGATTACTTCTGCCTTCATACATTTCCAGGTCTGTGATACTACTAGTCTGAGCGCCTCCATACATTTCCAGACTCATTATTTTACTTGTCTGATGAATTCTTAGTACTGTAGTTCGAGAGTGAAATTGCCTCTGCTTTGTCTGAGGTGTTATCTTTACAATTTCCTACTACAGCTCAGCATTTACACTGTAAAAGGGATTTGTCCTTGATGTGGCTTGTGGTCATTTCAGACCTATTGGGAAATGCCAGGATCAGACCAACAGCTGGAGACAGGGTAAACAGATTCAGTGAAGCATCCTTTCTGCTTTTTGCCTTCCTCCACTGGCCCTTAGCTCTAACATTTCACAGCTAGCTTGTTACGTTGAGAACTTTCAAGCATTACAAGCTATAAGTCACAATTGTGTTTACCCAGAAGCACAGAGTTATTAGAAATTATTTACTGGCTTTTTTCATATTACAGGCTCCAAGATACAGCTTCCTGTATACCACCCTGAGAGTCACAGACTACTCAGATGCACTCATGAGGAAAAAACAGAGCACAGAAAATCTGAATGCAAATCAGACATAGCAGAGCAGACTGAATGGTGTTTCAGTCAAGACTTCTAGTTCATATAAGGTGGAGTATTTGTACAATGCTGTGAAGAATTCAGGAGTAGGTTTTTAGGCACCCACTGCTGCTGTTTGGGAAGTCCAGGCTCAGTTTCCCAAGTCTGGTTATTTCTCAGCAACAGAAAAAGGAGAACAGACCAGAGGTGGCCCCAAAGTGACCAAGCCCAGTTTCTCTGCAGTCACAGCAACTAGGCAACCATTGAGATGCACAGGTCGTGTCTGTTAGGAAACAGAAGACAAGGAATCACTCTTTAATCAGAGAGAAACCCCACTTGACTGGGTCTGTGTCCTCTAACTTGGGCACCAACTGGCTGTTAAAGGAATGCCATGGTACTTCACTGTTAATTTTTGTGATTGGTACTAATTGGGAGGAGGAAACGAGAAGTAATAGGAAGGGCTTTTTCCTTGGCAGGGAGAAGTATATTTGTCACCACAAGTGTATCTTCAGTGTATGGAAGTGTTTATTTTCTTGTGAAAAATATTCCTTTTTTCATCAGAAGTCCACAAGTGAAATCCAGCATTTTGTACTTTGACATTAGGGTAAACAGAGAGCTGGTCAGTTCTTCAGGGGAAAGAAAGATCCTTATTCATAGGAAATCTGAAAAGAATTTCTGCAGGAAACTGAAGTGGCCTTATTCCTCAGCTCTAACGAATCGCAGTGAGGTGGTTTCGTACAAGAAATAGGAAAATGCACACCAAGTTTACAGGAGAATTGTGCTTTTCTGTTCCCAACGGTCTCTATACAGAATCTGCTGTAACTAGGCATAACATCATATAGTATACCTTTATTTCTTCCCAGCAATATCCTATAGGAATTTGATGTACAAATTGCTAATAATTCTATCACTGCTCTGGGAAATAAGTGTGCTCATCCCAGAAGGGCTTATGTTCATTTTTCTTCCTCGTGCTGGAATTTTGTAGAGAAGTAAATAACTTTACATCACTTAGCACGTGCTGGACAAACAGGAACAGACCCTGCTTGTCCTTCCAGAGTAGCTAAGGAAGCAGCTGCCACACTCAGGACCAGGAATACAGTTTTGCCATGCAGAGCAGAGCACTAGTGCCTCCCAAAGCCCCTGATGCAAACAGCACCCAGAGAGGAGCCAGCATTAACTCCCCAGCAGTCCTGGAGCTCGTTGTGACCACAGCAAACACTGCAGGAGACTGAATGTTGAGCTCCATGGACGATGATCTGGCTGTTTAATCAGAAACCAAACTGAGATTTGAACACTGACAAGGTAGCCCCAAGCCGTAGAAATTCAAAGATTCAAAATACATTTGTGGGCATCAGTACACCTAAATTATGGGTTCTGAGGGAGATGGCTTTGGCATACTGCCTCCCTCCTTGCTGCAAACCCATGGCAGCAGACTGGCTGGGCTTCTTGAAGTGGGATTTGATTATGGTCTGCCAACCAGAGCTTCTGCTGCTCTGCTTGACTGAACAATGTGAGAGTGTCAGGACAAGTTCACTGCAAGGGAAACCACTGAAGTTAGAGAGTTGTACTAAGAGCAAATCCAGCCTATCATTAGGCTTTTTTTCAGGGTGAATTAAGTACTGATGCAAGCAGGCACAGTTCCCACTGTGGTTGGCGGGAGTCTCTTAAGAGACTCAGGCCTGCCTGTTCTGTGCTGCCCTGCTTTAGGAGCAGCCAAATCATTCAGTACTTCTTGCAAGATGGCATTTCTCTGCAGAGGGAGATATCATTAAGGACAAGCATCAGAAGTGCTGTGGAGAAAACTTCAGAAATCTAAGAGGAATATATGTTAGTGATAAAATACTGTTTTCCCAGTACTGAAGTGTGGGAAAGTAATTTTGAGACATCCGCATGCAGGTACTGCAATGAAGTTACTCTTACTACCACTGAGGTGCATTTGCTAGTTCCATTTTGACACTGATCATATTACAGAAGTATCCAGCTAATTTACTTATCTCATTATTCCAAATTGCCTTCTGTGGCTGTCTGGATAGCAGTCTCTCTTCCCTTCCCACTGTTCCCACTGCCTCCAGCTGGGACAGCTTCTGCAACTTCATGCTGAGCTACCAGCATGGAGACCAGAACACATGAAGCTGAATGTGTGGGTAGAGTCTAGTGAAATCTGATTTAAAATAAATACATTAAAAAAATAGCACAGACACTTCTCTGAACATAGTATCATTTGTGGTAACCATTTATAAAGAAGAAACCTCCGGTTTTCAAAGATATCTGCTACTAATTTGTCAGGCCTGTCCATTGATCTGATACAGAAATTAAAGGCTCTGGCTGTAAGATAGATGCTCAAAGGGTTCCATGAGGTCCTCAACAATATCTCAGGTTTTTCGAGATTGCCTTTCAGCATAATTTTCTAAGATTTTTTCCCCCGATTTTCTTCCCTTCTTCAAAACACAGGCTGAGACCAAACGTTCAGAAGAACCAACCTCACTGGAGTATTTCTGTCAATTAATGTACACCAGCACAACTGCTTTGCCTCCCCTGAGGCAGCAGAAACCAGCTACAGACAAATGTCTGGACAGGCGTGGTAGAAATAGGTATACATTGGAATGGCATTTTTCAATTCCAGCAACAAATTTGGTATTAGGTTTTTCTAGTGGGGGTGGCCAAGACATTTGCTGAAGATTAAGTGTTCAAGGCCAGGTTGGATGCGGCTTTGAGCAACATGCTCTAGGGAGCGGTGTCCCTGCCCATGGCAGGGGGGTTGGAACTTGATGATCTTTAAGGTCCCTTCCAACTCTAATCATTCTATGATTAGTAACGCAAGGGGAGGGTTCTGTCCTTTGGTAATGATAAACCTGTATTATGGGTAACAAAACACACAAAAAAGCCCTTCCATCACCTTCTTCACAAAACCTAAGGGTTTTATCACACACACACACACAAAAAAAAACCCCAATAAAACAAACAAACAAACAAACAAACAAAACCCCAACCAACCAACCAAACTAAAAGGGCTCAAAACCATACCCATGGGCTGTACAAGCTTCTTGTTTACAAGCAAGCTCACCCCTTGGTACTACTGTCGCTGGAAGACAAATTCCGCAGTTATGCAGGGCTGTCACTGTAGACACACTATGATAAATTTTTATGTTTTTTTAAAGGGAAGGAATATATGTAAGGGTTAATTTGTAAACAGAATTGACAGAAGTGGAAAAAATCCCTCATCTGTGTGTGTCAATGACTGAGATTGCGCATGCTGATGTGCAGTCTCTGGCATTTGGGATTTCTGAGAGAACATTGTTAAAAAGGGATCTTGTTAGTCAAACTAGTTCCTTCAGAGAGGGGTCACAAGGGGGTGGGAGTGTTCTCTGAATGCAGGGAAATTCAGATATAAGTAAATTGTGATGGAGAGACTGCAAGTGGAACCCAGCAAGGTTTTGATCATGCCAGTTCATAGCAATACAAAAGAATCAGTGACCTGCTGGATTTAAATGGTCAGCTTTAGTGGCCTGATTTTTCCTTTTGTGTTAAACCCCATCAACCCTTCTTTTATGCCACTTTACAAGCCCTTTGCCTGATTGAGACCATAGAGATTGAGCTAAGTACGCACAGTGGCTCAGGAGAAGCAATGCTGCTGATGTCAGGGAAACCAGCCATGGCAGGGCGTTGGAAATCTATGATGTTTAAGGTCCCTTTCAACTCTAACCATTCCATGATTCTAAACCCTGTCCACTCCCCCATTACAGGATTTGGCCCTTGATGTCCACATCCATAGGACAGTCCTGGGACATGGCAGTTTTCAAACATGTATGGATTGATGTCTTAGCATCCCTTTTTCTTAACCATCTGCAGGTTCTCTTCTATTAACTTACATGCAACTCTTTTCCATATTTCTACATATGTTAATGCAAGTGGAAACAAAATGTTTAGTAGGATAAAATAGACATCTAAAAGGACCGTGTATTTAAATAAAGATAAGAGAGCTGGTCTTGGTGCCAGAGTAACAAGACTGAGACTCAGGGGGCTTAGGCTGAGTTCCTAATTCTGCTGGGCTTTATACAGAGGCTGTGTTTTAATAATTTTACTCTTACATTCTGGCCTTGAACAAGACAGCGTTTCTAAAGATGCTTTTATAAAATGACATAAATGTATTAATTCACCTACGTTACTAAGTCCAGACTGATTTCATTCATGATGAGACAGAGGAAACAAATTAGGTGTAATTTGTTTTACTAGCTAAAAGGGTTAGAGTGGCATGGATTTACATGCAGATTTACACGTATGCATGAATACACACATACACAACTTCTGCTCACACCACAGAAGGGAAGAAAGTGGCATGTATATATTTCCACAAATAAGGATGAAGGAATTATATAAGCTTTCCGTAAATAAACTACAACTGGGAGCAAAGAGAGAAGCAGATTTTAATTATACAAATTTTCTAAATTTCTAAGGAGGATAAATGGAATTGTTCTAGACATGGGAATGAGTTTTTTTAGTAGTGTGCTTTCTCTATTAAGTGTAGTTGGATGAACACAATAGGCTTGTTTGCAAATGTATATAGTTCTAGACTCTGTTTTTTCCACATTTAGTTATTTTGTGCTGTGTAGTATTTTGAATGCAAATATATGATGGTAGCTATTGATGTCTAGTGATTGGTCTAAAAAGCACTAGAAACTGTATCTCCTGTATTTGAGTCTGAGCTGATTAGAAGAACCCCCGGTTTACAAATGTCCCCTAAATCCAGAAGGTCTCCCAGCAGCCATGCTGTTCGTGTCATCTGTCTTTGTCACAAGTAGCAAATCTTGGGCTATGGAATATCACAATCTCATTACAGGATGTCATCCCACAGCACAAATACATTTTTCTCAGTGGATTTACACACAGCATAGCCAACATCGCCACCTAGACATGACCAATGTACTGAGTCCAGATTTACACTGAAACATGATTTATACTTGCCAGGAGAGTGGCAAGAAGAGGCTGCAGAGAGAACTAGAAATACTGTCAAGACACTTTCTCCTTCATGGTTCCTTAGACAGGAACCATGGGATTCAGACATAATCCCTGTCCTGAAGCAACAGGGATTGCTCTTTCGATTACAGCTGGATGTATGGAATAATATTCTGCTCGGTATTTCTGTCTGCAAGACCTGAGCTGTGCCTTCCACCTGTGGGAGCAAAACATATTACCCCACACCAGTAAATAAGCCTTGTACCGTCCTTGTCAGCCCAGATCATGGATCCTAGAGACATATATTAAAGGGCTAGGGATAATGTCTGTATCTGTCCAAGTTGCATTGACTACAGTGCAAGGGGAGTAAGAATTCAAAGTATACTCTTCAGTGGCTTCAAAGCAGCCCTAGAAGCATGTTTGTGTCTTTCATTTAATCTACCATACTTTGTGCCCATATGCAGTGAATTTCTGTCCAAAGGGCTCAGGCCATTCATGGACGGCAGGGAGAGAAGCTTGTGCTTTTCAGTGCTGACTCCCAAAGCCCCACAGCTCTTCTCCCAGATTATGCATCAGTATGCAGTTGACATTACCCAAATTTACCAGCAGTAAAGTACTTCCAGTGCCATATAGGGAATCACAGTCCTTTAGGACAAAAGGCTAGAAACTGGGACCTCCAAAGGAGAAACCTTATGGGTTTCTGCTCCTGCGGAGCTATAGGAGTGGTCTGGAAATTCACTAAACTACTTGCTATACTGGGTTGTCAAAGGAACTAGATTAGGTGGGAAACAAAGACGAAGGTTTTACACACAGGTGGAGTGTGTCTCAGTACCAGCCTGCACGATCAGGACAACCACCTTCAGTCGCTTTCCAGTCACTCCTTGAGTTCCAGGCCAGACATTCCTTGGCCACACTCTCTGCTCCATGCCTGAAGGCAGAAGGCTTTGCTGATGCTTGAAAACCACCCTCCATCTCAAGCTCTGCAGGACCATACAATCCAGACCTGAGGTGCACCTGAGGACCTCCTCAGAGCACACATCTGCAAAGTTAAGGTACCCTTTCACACAGTTTACTGATGGGGGCAGGCTATCCAGCATCCTGGTAAATGAGGACAAAAGTGTTAACAACAAAAGAATAAGAATAAGTTGGTTTTATTCAATCCGAACTGGCCTCCCTAAGAAGGGGAAACACAATCGTCTGGGAATGTAGGTAAATCAAAACGAAGCAGGGAAACTGTCTCCACCAGAGCTCAAAATAAATGTGAGCAGTACTTCAGAGTTCGGTAGGATGAGACAAATGAGAGAGGAAATGATCCACTTAGAGGTAGAGGAGTACAGATACCGTATTAGCATAGAGGGGACAGCAGGAAAGGCCTTAGGGGATGTCTGAAGGGCTCTGTCACCCCCAGAGCCACCAGGGCTTTTGGTACTCAGCTCTTGGCAGCCTGTTACGCCAGCAGGGACTCATTGTTTCTAGGGTACAGGGAGGAGACTTTCATTATTTCCTGATGAAGGAGGCAATCAGAACATCCTTTCACATGCATATGGGGCAGGAGTGTGAGGTGCTGCTGCAAAGAGGACACGCTCTGCTTTCTGGAGGTAGAAGAAGCGGTGAAGGCTGCCCTGAGGGAGTAGGGAAGGAGAAGAATTTGGCTGGGATGTCAGCAGAATTTGGACAGAGGAGTGATAGTTGTGGAGTTCACCCTCCCATGTCAAATGAGACTTTGTCCCCCAAAAAGGGTCACTCTTCAATTTTTGCCTAGAGTTTTGACTGCTACACATCCCTAAAACACAGTAGCCTTTCACACGAATAGCAGGCCACAGTGCAGTACTGAAGTGAGCTCTCAATCCAAATTCAAGGCTGTGTTGGCCCAATGATCTTCCTGCTCAGCAAAATGGAAGCAAAGCAGAAGAGAGATGGCTTTTCTCCAACCAGCAACTTACAACCTGATTTCCATTTCTCAACTATGGGCATTTTAAACCCAAAGCCTTTCCAAGTAAACTGTCTGTAAAAATTAGAGCCTTTCCAATCCAGAGACTTTGTTTATAGCTCAGGTCTGCATGAGTCTAGTGCTTGAATTTACCATCCGTGAAGTTTTAATGGGTGCGCTGTAGAAAAAAGAGAGTTCCGCATGGTTTTACAGCAAAATCATGGATTTATGTTTTAAATATGAGATAGCCACTGTGCAAAATCACAGTCAAGTAAAAGCTGAGTAAATGTGAAAAGAAAATGAAAATCAGATAAAAACAAAAAGTGCATGAAAGTGAAAATCTGTTGACAATGTACAGTTATGTTCCTCTGGTTACCACTGCAGCTAGTTTGTCTTCTTGGATAGAAGTTAGTAAGCAAGATGATCACCTATCTCTTAATTTCTTCAGGGGATACCTTTTATTGGAAAATTCATGCTAGCTCTGATTAAACCTAGGCTTTAAGTAAAAAAAGAAATGGAAGTGACTTTTGAAATGCTGAAGAAAAGATTATACAGAGGAGAAATTCATACTGCGGCCTATGCAATGGCAAAATGATATCCATTTATTATGTATATCAGGCCCTACCTCTCCCTGAAACAGTGCAGGTTTGATTTCAGCCTATAGTTACATTGTTTTCTAACCCAGGGAAATGGGAAACCACATGGCCACCTGGGAAATGAGAACCTCTAATAACAAGGCAGCTTCAGAAGTGGCACGTAAATGTTGCTTTACCTCATTAAGTCAGACCTGTGGGGAAAACTCCTACAATTAAATCTTTACAGCAGTATTGCAGAATCATTGATATGGGTCCTGGTGCAGAGAACAAAATGGGGTTCCTGTCCAGTCAGTCCCCAGCAGTCAACTCGCCATTTGCCACTTTCTTAGGCCAGCACCCAGGCTGAGGGTCCTGTTACTGTGCTCTTCCT
This sequence comes from Thinocorus orbignyianus, assembly GCA_013400375.1. Classification (NCBI taxonomy): domain Eukaryota; kingdom Metazoa; phylum Chordata; class Aves; order Ciconiiformes; family Thinocoridae; genus Thinocorus; species Thinocorus orbignyianus. The sequence goes on from VXBW01004314.1 coordinate 42,978, forward strand.
GGCTTCATCCTCTCCTTCCCTACGGCTTTAAAATTTTATCCGTACTATTTCCCTGGACAGATGAATAAAATTGCTCCTGAATGCAAAGATACACAAAGTATAGCTATGAATAAAAGCTACTCTTGAGCCCAGTATTTCACCTCATTGCCTAGTCAGTTGGAAAGAAGTAGGAGCCTTTTTGATTGTTGAGGGAGTGTAATATCGATGCTTCTGAGCTGAGTTCACGCTTCACCATAGCCTGTCTGTGAATCTTGGCACATCTGCTCACCCAAATTTTACTGATATTTACCTTCTTAAAACCATTACTCTTTGGGTGGTCATGGGAGAAGCACCTCTTAAAAGTCAGGTGATTTAAGTAGATATCTAAATATGAGCTTCCTTTGATTTGGCTTCATAAAATGTTTCAGGGCTGCCCAGAGGGAGACAGTCTGCTTTTGGGTTAACAGTTCTTCCACATGGAGTGAAAGAAGAATGGCTTCTCCGCTTCCACTCTGTAACTTACCATCTTGCAGGCTGCCTTTCAAAATCTCACTCACTAGCAGTCTCTGAGATCATACACTACATCATTAGCAGAACAAGGTCAAAGTCTCAGAGCAGGGGAACAGTCCTGTGAAACTCTTCGGCCATGAGTCCATAGGAAATGGCTTCTACTTTGCTCATGGTTATTGGTTAGAGCCCGATTTTCCTCTCCAAGCAACTCCAGTTTCATCTATATCCTGCCTGCACTCCTTTTCCAGGAGCTCCTTGTACCCCCTTCAACTATGCTCTATTGATCATCATAACATTCCATTACTTCATCCTGGATTCTGCCTCATGAAAACATCCATACCAGAGGGAAGTCGATGAATGGATTTACTTGAGGTGTCCAGTGGGTGCTAGATCAGCTCCAGAGTGTATTGGTTGTTCTTCCAAATAGCACGTGTTTTGATGTTGCCAGGTAAGCTTTCCAAGTGTCTCTGCTTAAAGTTAATCTTCTAAACCCTCCTTTCAGTATCTGGCTGAAGTGCCAGAGCCTTCTTAGAGCTTTAGCTGACTGACATTAGTGACACTGCATCCATGTCTCCAAGATGACAAAATATACATTTTGTTTGGAGCAGGAAACTTTTGGGATGGATTTGTTTGCATGAGGAACAGGGTTTTGCTATGAAGTTCGTTATCTGTAGTACAAGGAAAGTTTATATTTATTTATTGTTGATAGACCCTCTAATAAATATGTCATTAGTGATCATAATCCCAACATATTTTCTGATCCTCAATAAAAGCAAAGCATTTCATGATAGTTAGAAATATGGGGAGGCAAATATTGGCCTTTTGAGACTCTGGAAATCTTTCTGGGTCTTTCACTCTTTGTGTATGTGTAGGTTTTCACTGGCTATGGCCAAAGCATTGCTCTATTTCTGTAGCTTTCAGTATTTGGCTTTGAGAAGAGATTAGAAAAAATGGCTGCATGGTTGTCCAGTTTGGTCTGACTTAAACTGATTTAAATATGGTCAGACTGCAGGACACTGCCTACCATATCCCTGGTGCCCCGAGTTTTATAAAGAAAGGTTTAGCTAGGTTGAAGTGTCCAGTAAAACCATGCCAGCCAGTCTATGACAGATGATAAGAATCTGAGATTTCTACAGGCCTTTCACATGAAGGGAAAAAAATAAAATAAATTAGTGCTTTTCACTTCTTTGAAAGTCTCCTTTCCTGCAACACCAACAGGAATGTGATGCTGAGTGAATGTGGGCACAGGCATCTCCAGCTATTACACTCATCAATACTGCCTTATTTCTATATTTCTTCACAGGCTTACACTTGTGTGAGAGTTCTCTGAGGCACGGATCTTCCTTTTTAGGTGGTACATCTCTTGTGCTACATCCTTTGAGATCTCATTATGGGGCAGGATTTCATGCTCTGAAGATGTGACAAAGACAATGATTTAGGAAATTCTCATGCCTTACATTTCATTCCACCTACCCACCTGGTTTTATCAGTGCAACTCTTTTTTAGGCCCATGTTACGAACCAGAATAGAGAACTGATTTGGCTTTATGAAGAAAAGAATGGCTAAAGAATGAAGCTGTAAATTCACTGCTGGCCCACTAAGGAAACTCTCAGACAAGCAAGGCTGTTCATTGCAATAAATGAATTGTTGAGTGTGGGAATTAGTATGGATGCTATATACTTGACTTGTTGAAATACAGTCTGGAAGCAATGCTCTGAAGTCTTGTCTTCCTTCCAGTTTCTCTTTCACCCCATTGAAATAATAAAAGCTTCTACCACTTATTAAGAGCCAGCCACCTCTATTCTTAGGGGAGAGCCTAGTTAGGAGAGAACAGGAGCACTGAACTGCTGCTCATTACCTGAGTTGGCAGAGGTGCAAATATGGGTCAACAGGAATCGGACAGTTCAGGTCAGGTCAGGCAAGGCAAGGTCAGGCCAGGCCTTGCTGCAAGATTCTATTTCAGTGCTCCACTTTGCTGCTCTGCTTCTCAAGCACTGATCTACTTGCTTTTTTTTATCTCATGCTGAGCACAGAGTGCAAGGGAACAGGTGCTCTTATTCCTGTGACAAGCTGAAGTTGATGACTCCTAGTTTGCTCATCTATGCAGCAGAGATATCAGTCGGTTTAGGTAAGACACTGACATGCATTTTGCCCCCAAACCTCTCCAGCTAGAGCTGTGAGAATTGCTTTTCTTTTACCACAATGGAGAGGAGACGTCTCATGCATATTTTAAACAGCATGCTGAAAGCTAGGACTTATCTTCCTTTCTAAATCCAGAGAAAATCTATTGAACTCAGTTAAAATTGCACCTGAAATCTCTCGGGGTGATAACAAGATCAGGTCTTGCAAGCCCTCTGTTATGCCTAGAGGGTTGGTTACCATAAGCAAATTAATTTTCATTGGCTTCTCTCTAAATGAGCCATGAGAATCCAGCCATCATTACAAATAAGTGTACTAACACTGGTAATATTTTCCTTTCCTGTCTACTGCCTCTCTCCTGTCCTCAGCTGATTTGGAAAAAAGTGACATCAGTTGCTTCTGGAATGATTGCAGGCAGGGTAAGTCGATGTGGCAGAGAAAGAAAATTGCAGGAAGACCTGACCCAGCAGACAAGCATGGAGACACTGCCATGAATCAGTCCAGGAGAAGACTCTGCATATTTGCAAACTGAATGGAAGAAAGGATGTGATTTTATGATTTCACTTGTAATACAAGTGACTGTAAATTAATCTGTAATCCAAAGAGAACTAAAAATTCCACCAGACTTTTGATGGAGGATATGTGCATTTACCTCATGCCCTTAACTCACATAGAACTACGGTACACCTGGTGACTCCTCTATATGAATACAATTGGCAGGTGCTCTTGTGTTGTCGTTGTCTGGCTCATTATTATAGTTACATTTCCATCCTATTCTTAATTTTAGCAACTGAGCAGGTACAAATTCTTGCCTCTGCAAGGAATTGCACACATAAAATTGTATTTTAAGTTTGGAGGCATCTTCTCATCCTCTGCTTTAACTGGAGAATGCATAGTTGCTGACTGCATTCCCTTCTGGGATGGGGGACCCTAAAGTGGACAGGTAAACAACCTTGAAACTTCTTTACTCTGGCAGGCTCACACATATATGCTTGAGGAAGCCACACTGCACTGGAATGCCCCAACACAACGTAATCTGATTAGAAAATGCAAGCTGATGTAATTAAAGACTGGTTGACCCGCCTCTTAGCTTTAATACACAGTCATCAGCATCAACTCCCCAACATACTGTGAGGCACAGCTTCTATTACACCTTTCCTGCTGGAAATTGAGTAGATATACTTAAAGCAAACTAAAATGTCACTGTCCATTAATAGTAGCTGAGCAGAACTGAGAAAAGAAGAACAGGATAGCTCAAGGAGTTGGGAGCTAAATTTCCTGCAGAGAGCATGGACACAAAGGGATACACAGATAAGAGAGTACCAGAATCACCAGCCACTGTGTATTACAGCAAAAACGCTGCTCCACCATCCATCTATCCATCTCCGTAACACCCCTGCATTATGGATCTGCCTATCTCTGCCTGCCTGTTTCACACAATGCAGTGGGTGTCAATGATTCAATTACTTTTGCTTATAATATACCTGGGCTGGCCTGGCTTAAGGCATGAATTTTTTCAGTTTTATCCATAACATTTTGCAAGCTGTTCCTGTTTCACTCTTCCATGAGTAGCTCTTGCAATCTTTCTTTTGCATACTTAAAGTCTTCATTTTCTTCTGCTTTGTCATTTATATGCCTTGATTAGTGTAATCAAGGGAACTTGATAAATACCTAGTTCAATCAGTTTGATTTTCAGCAGAAAGGTAGGCTCTTTCTCTTAACTTTAGATTAACATTATACAGGTATCCTAAAATCTCCCTTTTTGTGCAAAATGAAGAAGCCAGTTGTGCCCAGCTCACAATACTGTCTGAAGTCACATTGTAGGTGTTTATACATCAGTGGAAAACACAACACCTGCACTGAATTGCTATCACATGGGGCTCACAGCCACTGCCTAGCTTCATCCACCTGCTTCATCTACTTTAGTTCAGAGCTCTAAGCTGAAGCAACAGAGAACCAGGCTGTGAAGGGACAAAATCAAAGTGAGGGGGAGGTGGTATAACTATGTGTAGGCAGGGGGCATAGACAAGGTATTAGGCTTGGTGTCTTGCATGAATAGGGTAGGGAATTTCCTCCTTTGTTGCAACTTTTGTCGTACTGCCAGTGTTGCCTGCTGTCTTACTGTTTTTCACTGGTGGACAAGTTTATCCCCTCCCCTCCAAACCTCATCATGTTAATTGAGCTGCTACTGAAGGAGGACAGACATGGGCTAATTCAGTGCAGACCTGCATGGAGTCTGTGCTAGGTACTGGAAGGTCTTCCCGTGCTGATGTCCCATGGTGTGAGCTGATGACTTCATCTAATAAGGGATTCCTTATGTTCCCGTGCCAAGAAGTAATGTGGTAAGACACAATTAAACCAAATACTTCTCTGAGATGTTTTGCGCAAACCATCCTGGAGAGGACAACACTGTAATCTTTTTGGTGTTATTGTAACATATTGTCAATAAGGAATAAAAAATGGCAACTTCAAATTAACTGTGATACACACACTGAAAGGTAAGTGGAGTGAATGAGGAGAGAGACCAGAGATATAACAGGCTGCCTTCAGATATTATTCTGAAAATTAAAGAGAGTGGATGGAAGATACACATCACAAAAATCTATTATGTTCAGTGTACTAGAGAAGAACTTTCACCCTTTTAAACTCTCATTAAAATGCAGCCATTTTTGTTTCAAAGGAATAATATTTTGGCTTTACAGCGAGAAGAAAAATGGGAGACGTTGTGTGCTTGGAATTAGGTATTGTTAATTGAAAATAACTCTAGGCACTTACACAGTGCTATTCAGCTCAAAATCTTGAAACTAAGGGGGTTAGGGGATTTTTTTTGGTTGGTTTTTNATGAACTGCATTCATGTAAAAGGGCTGCTGAGAGTCTTGTATGCAGCAAGAATCTTGCCGAAAAGTACTGTGGGTGCTCTGGTTTTCTTACATTGTGCACTAAGGCACACATCACCTTTGGGCAGAAAGCTTTCAAACATGTGGGGACTCACTGTCACACAGGAATAAAATACCTGTCTGTAAAAATAGCAGGGAGCAAAGATGAAGAGGGAACCACACACTGAGAGGAAGGATCTTTTTGAAGAGGAAAGAAGAGGAAGATGTTTTTCATGTGACTAATTGAAGCACTAATTCTAGCAGGATATACTGATGAATGTATCCAGCACCTTTGAAAACCTCCTGGGAAACAGAGGTGATGAACATTTTCTGCAGTTTTCCATAGCCCTCCTAGCCCCTGATGATCTTCTTGTACCATCAGCTGGGGTCTTCCATCTACAGTTCCTGGAAATTGGCATAGCTTCCTTTTACATTGTGTCTGGGAGGTAGATAACAAGATAGGAAAAGACATATACAAGAACCAATGATGACCACTAAATCCAAAGTGCTGTATTCTGTATCCAGCTTTGCCTCTGGCTTCTCTGAGAAAGATATAGCTATAAGCTGCATGTAAAAGGACAGTGATATCAAAATGCCAGGCTCTGAAGAGACCGAGGAATGAGAAAAGACACAAAGAAGAAATTACTGTTGTCATTTTACTGTGGGTAGTTCCTTGTAAGCCTCAAATAGTGGTGGAGGAGAAGGGTGGAGTGGAGGAGGCTGGACGAAAAACCTTTAGGATGGGCAGAGGCCACTACGTGGAGTAGGCTTATAACAGGCCTATGGACAAATGTCTCATACTAGAAGCCCAGGGAAGTAAATTAAAAAGCTCTTATTGTTGTCAGCAAGATCAGGATTTCAGATTTTCCGTTCTTGTCTCGTATGTGTGACTTCATCCCCAGGCTCTGCAGTGAGTTCTCTGCAGAGATCATTAGTACCTCTCCTGAAGCAGCAAACATGGAGATGGGGAGAAGGAAATACTTGTGTTTCACAGGAGCTCAGCACAACATCCTAGACATATCATCTCTGCTTCCTGGACAAGACATACAGAAGCACAGGGCTGGATTGGTCCTCAGATGGCTTTCCAGGCACATAATAGGAAAAACAGTAGCACTGTTCCAATTAGCACTCTGCAGTTCTTCAGAAATGCCATGGTCCTCAGAGCTCTGAGTTCCCCACAACACTGAGCCTCCATGTGTTAATGGAGTGGGACCTGCTGCTGTGTGCAGTGCCTCCACAAAGCACACATTCTCTGACAGCCCAGAGGGAAGAAGCAGCAAAAATCACTCAAGTTGTTTGGCTCTAGCATAAAGCGGAGTTTGATGTCTTGTTATAAAAATCATAAACAGGAAGCCTAATCCTTGACCCTCACAGTCTCCCCAGATTAAGTAAATTTCCCACAGAAATTGAAGGATACTTTATCTGAATAAACCTCCAGAATTTACTGGCTCTTGCTAAGTAACCAAGGAGAATTTAAACTGATCATTCATTTTCCCATGGAAAAATCCAATGAACTGTAATAGAGGAGACCCTGAAAAGCTTTTATCTTAATTACTGCAGAAAATTACAGAGAATTAGATCCTTTCTAATGGTTTTCTGAATCGTCCTTCGGGATTTTATAGCAGGAATATAATTCGCTATTGAATTGTATAGACTGGAGGAAAAACAATACCTATAGAAAAGTGTTCACTATCTATTAATGTCTGTAGGGCTTCCCTATAAAAGATTTCTAAAAGCCTTTTATTTACAAATACTTCTAGGGATATTCTATTATGCTGTGCACCTATGTTTACAATGCACACTCATTAGAGCAAGAAAAGTGAAAACAGATACTGGAGACCAGTGATCTTGTTTCTGGGAAAAAGGACAGCATGAAATCACAGGAGACTACCCTCATAACCCCATGAAAATTCATCACACAGACAAGAAAGACAGAAGAAAGCTAAGGTTTTGATCCTTGATGGAGTTCCTGCTGGCAAACCCTTGTTCCCACCTAAACTCTGCATCTCTAGGCAGATGCAAAGAGCTTTACTTTGGATTACATCTTCATAGACTAACACTGTAAATTGATAATGCAGTTTGATCATACGCTGGAAGCTTGCGTGCAAGAACCCATGAGTGCATGTGTAATGTAGCAATAACTGATCAATTCCTTGTTTACTCTTTAGCTGAGCAGCTGGGTCTTTCAATGGCAATTGCATATCCCTCCTGAGCAGACTGTGCTGTGTGCAGCCTGTTTCTTTCTCCCCAGTATGTGTCACACCAACAGAAAAAAACTTCTCAGGCCCTGCTCTGCACCCTTCCTCCCACCTCACAGACATCAGTACTGTCACACAGCTATAAGGAGAATTGTGCCTTAGCTGTGTAGTCATTTGCTACATGTCCAGTCTCGCAGCTAACATCAAGGTTATCTGTAATGATGGCAATTGGACTCAATTTACGACTGTCCAGTTCCTGATGTAAACCCTGTTCCCTCCTGATTCTGGGGAGTCTTTCTCTATAGCTATCATTTTTTCTGCTTGTTGAGGGTTCTCATGGCACTCATGCCTTGAGGCCACATCCTACTGTTGTAGTCTCCTTAATGATATTGGTGCCGCAGGGTATGGGGCTTCTGATAAGGACATGGTTCACAATGTCATTTCTTCAGCAAAGAAGTGACAGTGATAGGAGTGCTGTACCAAGAGCTGAGCCCTGGTGCAAAGCTATCTCCAGTGTCATCTGCCTTCCTTAAGCTTCTGAAGAGTTACTGTATTCAGGGCATGGTGAGCTGCTGTTACACACTCGGTGTATTTAAGGATGATGCTGATCTCCTCTTCCAAACAGCTTGTCAACAGGCTTTAAGTAATGGCTATGCAAAATCTGCTCTCAGACTTCTCCGTTTCTGATGGGCATTTTTTTAAGCATTGTCTGCTTATGCTAACTGCTTTTGCTCTGTTGTTATAGAACCTTGAAGGAAAAGACCTTGCTGACTGTAGTTGTGTATGCTTTTCAGCAGATTTGTTGTTCCACCACCTGATGGGGGACGTGCTGAACAGTGCCTCACACTATCACTGTCTGCCAGAGTTACCCTGAGTGTAAGCAGTACAGCTAAGGCTGCCAGATGCAAGTGTTTGCAGAGCTGAGATCAACAGAAGTCATAGCAAATGTTTAGGCATCTATCCTCATTCACCTCTTGCAAGTTCACAGCAGGGAAAATGGAAGAAAGATGACAGCAGCAGCATCAGGAATTGCCTGTGTCTACAAAAGAGCTGAGGAGGGAAAAGGAGACAGCAACTTTGAGTGACTTCCCAGAAGACAACATGCCAAGCTTTCAGAACAGGAGCCACAGAGGGATTCCAGCATGAAAGAATATTGTGGCACTTTTTTGAGAAAAATTGAATTAGGAAAATAAAACAAAGGTCCTTTTACTATCCCAATATTGTACACCCATGCATTGAAAGTCCACATGATAAACAGTGTTTTATTATCTCAGATTAAATGATATTTTTTGTTTCCCAGGGGCCCGTTTATATTTCAGGAATTTGTTTGCCAGCTGCTAGTACAAAGCACTTAACAGTAAATACAGATCAGTCCAGTACATCGAAAACAGCATGCACAATAGTGGAAGTAGAAAATAAATTATTTTAGTTATTAGATTTATAAGTTGAATTAAACCCAGGAAAACACATTCATTCATGTTGTAGTTCTGGCAAGTTCTGGCACACTAGTTTCTTTTTTTTGTAAAAAACCACAATTCCCTTCATTTTCCATAACTTCCCTCCCCGCCTGCCTCCCATTTTTTCAGTATTTTTCATTTGCAATTGTCTGTCTTGGCAAACAGACAAGTCTTGCGTTCAGGTTACTAACTCCTACTCATTACAGATCTCTAAAATGTTTTATATGACACATTTGCAGTCTGTCACAAGAATTACAAGATACTTTTTCCATTATAGATTGTTGTTGCCTTTTGTCTATCCATCTCAGGTCTTCTCTTCCTCAATATGAACCTATCTACCTGCCAGAGTTGTGCTGAACGCTGCTTCTCAGTGACACAAGAAACATGCTTTTAAAAATCTCTCTGCAATGGCCAGGGGATGTCCCTTTTGCCATCAGATGCAGGAATTTTTTTAGTGAAGTAGAGCAGTTAAATACAGTACAGAACTCAGGTCTCTTGGTTTTCATTTTATGTTAATGTGTTTCTAAGGAAAGGCACTCAGATAGCTCTGAGAACTTCATGTTAATGAAAGGGAAATCGATATAGAAGTAAGGGTTTTGACAATCAGTTACAGATTGGGATATTCTAACAGGAAACACAATGTGGAGAAAAGCAGAGAAAAGGGACTATTTGCTTTCAGACCGTAACTAAGGGGCTACATGGGATTTTTTTTGTGCACGGACACTGCTACGGGGAATTGCAGCCTTTCCTGCAATCTTCCTTTTTTCCACTGTTTTAAGACAATTTGTAAGAAGCATGTTCTTCAGGGACGTAAGAAAGAGTCTGGGGGCTGTAGCCTTTACTGTTTTCAAACTTGAAAAAATATCCATCTTTTACAGCTACAGCCACTACCCAATGGTTTGGAGAACTGAGTCACCTGTGAACACAGTGTGGGATTTTAAATAAATGATGTTGGGACTGGTACATTATGAGGCTCCAAAGAAATAGCAGGTATGTCTAAATCACAAGGATGGTTGCTAAGATATTCTGCAAGAAAAACACCTTGTTGAAATGTTCTCAAGACCTGCAGTTTGAGACATGAGGGTTAAGCTGCTCCTTGTAGCCAACCTGTGAGCAGAGGTTTGGCACAGGAGAAATGGTGTAATTGGTTTTTCTCACCCTAGATCTATACATCACTGCAGGCACAGACCTACTGCTAGCTTTTCTAAGCTCCTGGGTAGAAAGATAATTGCTGACAGAGGTCTCTGAATATACAGTGAGATGAAACAGTAGTGTTAATGACTAGTTCTGCACTATGTTTATATCTGATTTCCAGTACAGTGGGACCCTGATTCTCATTTGTGGCTTTTGATATTACAGTAATACAAGTAATTAGCTGCAAATGAACAACAGCAATGACTGTAGTCAAGCCGTATACAATATGTGTAGATGTGTGAGAGTGCCTTGCTGTTTGTATTCTCTAGTCTTCCCTACCAGAATTAGCTTATTCCTCATATATGGAACCATAGCCAAACACCAAAGCTATATCCTCTCCGTTTAGGGGGGATATGCACATAGAACAGGGATTTCATGTTCTGGCCATATCCCTATACCAGAATGTTAGCTACAGTGCAGCACTACAATGCTCAACACTGCTCAGATCTGAAAACAAATTTTACTACTTAAGATAATCCCAATGTAAAAATAAAACTATTGAGAGAATATTGACATAAGCCCAGCAAATGAGCAGCAGAAATATTTCCAAACATTGCTTACAGAGGCCCTGAGCAAGCCCACTTACAGAACATGAAGTTTATCAGGTCAACCTCAAGGGTGTCTGTACAATCTAATGACACTTAATAGCAGTGAGATAACCAGATCACCAATATATTTTCAGAAAAAAAGACACCAAGGCAAGAATAGTAAATGATATGTCTGGGGTCTTTCAATAGTAGGTATTTGAAGCTGGTTTAGAATCAGGAGTCTGTGTTTCAGAACCTTAGGTCAAAAACCTTGGTGGATATATGACATAGATATATTTCTAGCTTGGGATATGCACCAAGAATCTGCAACTCTTTTAGAAAATGTTTTAAGTATCCTGGGTATTGGTACTTTGAGGCTGGCTATGACAGATGCAATGCCATTGTTTCAAAAGACTTTAATGAGCACATCTCTGCTGCCATGCAGACAGCTCGATGCTGTGTTCTGCTGACAGGATGTAGGAAATCACAACTCTTCACAGAGGGAGGCATCAATTTTTTGTAATCTGGAGGAAAAGTTTTAGTCTGTCAAAGAGGCAACACACCCCTTTTTAAAACTGCCTCAAGGTATATGCTGGGAGCTAATGATCTGTCATAGTCCCTCGCATACAGAAACTGTACCTGTAAATCACCCAGATTTTTATTTTCAGACATTAATTTAGACAAAATCTCTGGTGACTGGAAGAGGAACTTAGTCAGGCAGAACTTCTCATGTTTTCTGGGAAATATCTGGGATGCACTAGGTGTTTGGAGACAGACAGAGATGCGTATAATCTGTGCTGCTTCGGCTGACAAATTTTGCAGCCACACGTGTTGCCATGTGGAGACAGCTCCAGGTGGTGAAATTAATGCGGTCCATGGGCAAGAATGGGTTTGACTTTCCTCTCTTAATGAGATCATAAGTCCAAATGTTTTCTGAAAGACTCCTTGCCCTGAGTCTACACTAAACTCAGCCTCTGCTGATCCCAGCCTTGTGGAGTCTGAAGACTGCTCCTTGTAACTGCTCTTTTGAAGACATTTTTGGGCGTATGTGAAATAGAGGTAAAGTTTCTGACACCATAATGAGGGGAAGTCCTAATGTAGAGAAGCACAGATCACGCTTTGCTGATGTCATGGCATGCTCTGACATTCCAGTCCTCTCCAGCGGTCCCAAAATGCCTCATTCCAGAACCAGACTAGGGAATGCTAGTGAAGGGAAAGACCTGAAGAGTAGCAAAGCAGCTGAAGCACATAGGCATATCACCAGGGCAGCCTCATGAATGTGAGCTCCTGATAAATGTGAAACCAGGTTTGGTGCTGCTCTGGCTCCTTCCTCTTGGGACTGTCACAGATCTAGGAATTAATTCCATGAAAAGAAACTGTGTAGGGAGGAGAAAATGTAAAGGAGGGAAATCTCTGCTGGAGTTCAGCCACGGGTAGGGAGAGCAGAGCTGGGTGCAGAGCCAGTGAAGGAGAGAGAGGAGGGTGGCACAGCAGGATCCTCGGTACACCGCTGCGCACCTCCCTCCCTGTGCACGGATCACTTCCCTGCTTTGTGTCGCTCTTCTTATCTGCACAGACAGCCTGTTCCATAGGCCAAGACCAGGTTTCTGCAACACAAGGCATAAAGGACCCTTGAACAGCTTGGAAGGTGCTGCGAGAATATGATACAGAAATTGCAGCCACCAGATTGGAAAAATAAAGCAGTTCCAGTCAGTAGTTTTGCTCCTGGTGAAGCCCCTTACCACATGAAAGTTTGAGCTACAGCTGCTTCAGTGCTAAGAACAGAAAAGGAAGATGGTTCTTGAGTCTACTTTTAGCCTAGGAAATTCTGGGTAAAATTTCTATGAAATGAGGGAAGAAACTAGCTTACTCTGCATAGTCTAATTATCTGCTGCAGTGAAATATCCTAAGATGATGTATCTGAGGCTCCATCATATTTCTGGACCTTGTCCCAATTAATTTCCCTTACTAGATTGCAGAACCTGAATGAGATACACAGAACATCAGGCCCTGGGTTGCCTAGTCTTTCTCCCTCGGTATCCTGAGGCAATTGTTCTTCATAACTACTGCAGAACCATTTTGCCAGTCTTAGGATGGTAGTATTAATACTTTACTTGCTATACAGCAAGTTTTTGAGACAGCCTATTCAAGTGTGAAAAGCATTTTGTGGTCTCAGGTCATGCTACAGAAGTGGGAACAGTTATTTCATCTCTTTTGCTTCATTTCTCTGTGGCCTGTTCTATTTCTAAATGCTGGAACTGGCACTGAGGGATAAAAAAAAAAGTATGTTCTGCAACAGCAGAAGAAGAGGAAGTCTATTTTGCAGGAGAAAAAGAGGAAGACACCTTGAAGGAAAGAGAAAACACATGGGAGAAAGGAAGAATGCACGTGAGAGGGAGGGCACAGAGATCAGTGAAGGTAAGAAGCAGTTTAGTAGTCAGGGTGTTCAATCCCTGTGCCAAATAAGGTGAATATCCTCATAGGTAAGTCTTGGGCCCAGTATGGCAAAGGTCATAGATTCCAAATAATGCTCACAAGAGAAGTTTTGGAGGTGCTGCAATGTTTCCACAAAGAATTCCAATTCAGAAAGAAAAAAGATCTGCTAGAAAAACTCATGGCCAACTGTACTTGCAATCTCATTCTCATTTATTTGCTCAAGTAATCCCCAGTGCTTGATTTACGTAAGACTTGAATTAACTGTGTATTTATTCAGAGATCTTAAATTGCACTGATGTGATGAGGTAAAATTGCAAGCTGATGCAGTTTCAAGGGTACTAAGAAGCATATGGTAGTGCAGCAGGTCCCTCTTGTCACTGTGGGACCCAAGCCCATTTAAAGGCTTCCAGACAAGGTGGTAGAAAGGCTCCCTCTTTTGCAAGTACATGCTTTTCATGGAGAATTTCTGTTAGCACTGGGGTGCGGTACTTGACAGAGAGTCTTAAAGAATATTAAAATTACTTGCTCGACACTGCTTTGAGTGAACAGTGTAGGTTTGAAATCAGACACTATATGCGCGTTCTTTGGTTCCGAGCAGTTTCTGAATAATGTATGGTACCAGGAATAAAACAAACTCCAAATGAGCAGGAAGCATGAAGCAGTTGACACCCTGATCTAACGGAAACTTTCTGCAAATATGAAGGTGACTATAACTTCAAGCAGAGGTGCCATTAAGAAAGACAATCAAATTGAAATCTCCATTGCTTCTGGCATTAGCTGTTTCTGAAACATTCCATTTTTCCAATAGATGTTCAGTGAATTCAGGCAAACAAACCTAGCTATGAAGTTGTTACTGGATGGGATTTAAAGATTTTAAATGGAAAGGGTGAAAAATGACTGTGATTGATGTGCGTGGAGAATCAGTGCGATCATTTTGAGACCCATTGAAAGACAACCTGAGACAAGATGCTCCTGACTACTGGAAGCCCTAGTATCGAAAGAGAATGCAGGAAATAAGGTTAGGAAAGAAAGCTACCCAATCCATGAAGCTTGGAGAAGACATTGGCTTGATTTAGATGAAGCAAGATGGTTAAAGAGTAGTTGGTAAGAAAATGTCCAGCTACTTTGCCAAGCAGAGCCAGTGATGCATGTATCATAGCTGCTAGCAGTTTGCTCTACATGAGAGGGAAATAAGGGTATCCACACAGCTAGAAATGGTTGTGACAGGCACTCAAGGGACTTAGAGATATTCGGAGGTGGACAGGCCACAACAGAAGGTCTTGAAGTGGTTTGAGGTTCGGGAGCTACTGTGAGTCCTGTGGGAGCGGCGTTATCACAAGAGGGAGCTGTTTGCCTGTGTGAGATTGTCACCCCAGACCAAAAAAACACTGTAGAGACAGTGACACGGTTCTGAGACCCTGAGGTGGGCAGGAGGTCCCGAGTTCTCAGACAGACAGGAACCAGAGCAGGCCAGCACGGGAGGGCATGGGCTGGGGTGGGTTAGCAGAACTAATCCTGCAGGGAAGGCAACCAACACTGAACACCGCTAATTGTTCTTCTGCAAGTCAGATCTGCATTATGTTAATACTATCAGTTAACTGGGGTTTTTTTGTAGGTTTTGCTGGGGAGGGTGTTGAAGGAAAGGTGCTTGGTCAAAGTCAGACAGTGCCAGTCAGAGGTTCACGTGACAATACAGCTGGCCACCAAGGCTCAGGGAGTGAATCAAGTCGCTGTGTGTCCGTGGCTGTGAGCGGTACCTGAGCACAATAGGGCCTGTGTACCCAGCAGAGGGCATGTGCAAGCACACACACGCACTCCTTTACCTCTGGGACATCATTTCTTAGATAATGAGCATATCAGTGCCCTCAAAAGCCGTGTAAGTAGATACAGGACAAAGCCAGAAGCATCAGCTGTTCTCCTTCGAATAGGCTGTGGTTTCTGTTACAGGGTCCAAACCTACTCTTGATTTTCATTCTTCTTTCAGATAAGGTCCCACTGCAAGAGGTGCTGAACTCCCAATTATGAACACGATTAGAGGTGCAAAGGAAGAAAGCCACACCCCCAAGCTCAGGTTCAAACACTAGCATCTGTGTTTACTATGCATCAGGGAAACCAGCCTGCAACCTCCTTGCACTGAGCTTGGTTTCACCTTCTGTTTTTTCTCTGAATGCCTCATTCATAGACACATTTTACTGTAGTCTGGGACTGAGCTGAAAGCTTTGTTTCCTGCCAAGAATCTTGAGAGGATAATACATATCCAAGCAGTTTGCATCACTGCCATAGCATCTGAAATGCCCTGTAGAAGGCTAACACAATATATTCGTACACTTCCTGGGCAGGAAGACAGACAGTTCTTCCAGTGGATGCACTAAGGTAAATAATGGATTGTGGTAGGTACATCCAATGATGGGACAAGGCACAGAAGATCAGGGAGAAAACCACTGCAGGCTGAAAAGTTAGAAGGCATGAAAAATACATACAGAAGAAAAGCATATAGTCTTGTCGATGTGGGAATGGATGGAGATCAGAGGTCTGGGCTCCTTGCCACAGGCTGCTCAACCTCAGGCAAGTCTTCTGAGGTGCCATTTCACCTCCTACCCATTGTCTACCTATCTCCCAGGAGCTTCTAGTCAGGGTTGGTTTCAAGTGCAGCAGCGAGGATACGTTATCCTGGTCATTGTTTCTAAGACATAAGATAAAATAATTCATGCACATATATATATATATATAAAACAATCTTCAGGGTGCCTTTGGAGCAAAGAAAGGAATAAGTGCAGAATGCCCCGGGAACGTGTGGGAGGAGCAGAGTTCTCAGCCTGTTATTAATCCACTTGCAGGGCAAAGCTTTCGCTGAAGTTTAAAATTAAATTTCAATTAAAAAAAAAAAAAAAGAAAAAAGANTCTCGCCAGCAAGGCAGGGTCCGCCGGCACCAACAGCAAGCCTCCCTTCCCGGAGCTGGATTTCCGATCGGGAGCCCGGGTGGAGGAATTGAATAAACTCATCCAGGAATTCACCAAGCACGACCAGAGGGAGTACGACGACCAGCGAGCCCTGGAGATCCACACGGCGAAGGACTTCATCTTCTCCATGCTGGGTAGGGCAGGGGCCGTGCGGGGCGGGGGTGGTGGCGACGTCGGCCGGGGACCCCGGGACAGGGCTCCCCGACGGTGCGGCACCGGCGGACCCTTTCCCTGCGCCGAGCCGGGGGGCTCCCGGCCGTAGGGCGGGTCTCACCCCCAGGAAACTATCTTTTCCTGCCCTATCCACCTAGCCTTGAGCAGCGATGGATTTACAAGCACAGGGGAAAGGCTGGGTCGCAGGGCTGGCCGGTGCCCGAGAAACACGGCCACAGGCGAGGAGAGCCCGACCCTTTATTGTTTTTCTCCCCACAACTACCAAGGCTGTAGGAGAAACAGATATTTATTTTTTNTTTACCCGGAGGCGGAGGTCTGGCTCCAGCCTCAGCCGCCGCCCGCTGTGACGCCGGCAGAAGACCGAGCCCCCCTGCGCCCCCTGGCCCCGGCAGCGGGCCCGGCCCCGGCGCGGCGGCGGCNCGGCCGGGGACCCCGGGACAGGGCTCCCCGACGGTGCGGCACCGGCGGACCCTTTCCCTGCGCCGAGCCGGGGGGCTCCCGGCCGTAGGGCGGGTCTCACCCCCAGGAAACTATCTTTTCCTGCCCTATCCACCTAGCCTTGAGCAGCGATGGATTTACAAGCACAGGGGAAAGGCTGGGTCGCAGGGCTGGCCGGTGCCCGAGAAACACGGCCACAGGCGAGGAGAGCCCGACCCTTTATTGTTTTTCTCCCCACAACTACCAAGGCTGTAGGAGAAACAGATATTTATTTTTTTTTAGTCCATTTATTTTGATTTTTAGACCGGCTGATGCTTGTACGGGAGCATCCTCTGAACAGCGTTTCTTTGCTTAGGTTGCAAAACTTACGCGTGGAGCAAGACAGATTGTGCCCGGGGAGTCCTCATCTGCGTGTAACTTTGAATCGTGGGCAGGGATCCTCAAACCAGGGTGAAACGTGTTGGTCTTTGCAGAAATCACCTGGGCTCTGGCATGACTAAGGCTTCTTAAGATTACCCATGGAATGACTAACAACTCTGATTCTCTAGGTAGTCAGTTCCTGATAAATATTTATCTTGTTTTGACTAAGAAATCACTCACACAAATGAAAACCTTCAGGGTATGAAAAGATGCTCTTTCACATGCAGGTTGGACCTTGAAATCAATCAGCCAGGTTTGAATCAATATATTGAACATTTTTGCATGTAAAATAAGGACATGGGTAAACAGCAGGTGTGGCCAGGGAATTGTTCTTTGTGGCTCAGAGGTGCACATGCACCCTCAAAGCATATTTGGCACAAACCAAGTATATGATCTTGTGAATAATCTACATCACTTTTCTCATTCAGAAGCACAGAGCAACAGTAGTTATTTTCTGTATCGGGGCATAATCACTATAATAATCACTTGCTCTATAGCCATGGACATACTTACGCTCACTAAATGAGAATCTACCTGTCCATCTGGTTATCTTGTAAGGTACCTGGATAAGTATAATTGCCTGCTGTGGGATTTGCACAATTTTGAGTGTGTATTGCTTTTTTACCGAGGGCTGGGCAGGATATAACAGACTAAATTTAGCTTGACAACAAGGACAACAAGTTGAAAAGTCAGTAGCGTGCATATTTATAGTTGCTGTTATAAATATTTTTCCCTTCCTGTTTAAAAAAAACCGATGTGGTAAAGCCATGGCTGCATCAAAGCCTGTAGGATTTTTGTTATTGAAAACCTGATCCTGTGGAAGTCATCCACTATTATGATGTGACACATTTTTCAATCAGGGCTTTAAATAACTGTCTGAGGAAGCAGGGCTGGATGGGATAAAGCAAAGAAGAGTGGAGAGAAAACAGCCAGAGCAGCAGTTCTGGGTGTGTAGCTAGCAAGTAGAGAAGGCTTTATATGATCCTGTTTAAGCATTGCTGGTCTTTGCAGGGGACAGGAACCACAGTATTTCTTCCTGTCTCATGCAAGAGAGGGCAAAAGAAGAAAGACAGAAGAACGGCCTGGAGTGCCCCTTGCATTTCTGCAAATGCACCCTAATGCCTTGCTGTTCATGAAAACAGGGAGCCTTAGGCTGTTCAGAAATAAAGTAAATGTGTGGCCATCTTTGTTAATATAGTGGCTAGGAGATGAGTGTTCTTCAGTTTTAAATATATAAACTAAAACTAGGCTTTAATCAAAAGCTGTATTTCTGTTTAAGTTATGCCTGGAAATTTTCAATTTGACTTGTTTCTGAATAAAAGAAGAGACTTGAGGACCAAGCCCAGGACAGCAGTGGAGACAGGGTGTCTCATTTGTCTTCATTAGACCCAGAAGTTGTGTTTGTGTATCAGACCCTTCTTGGCCAGAGAGGCTCTGAAATGTAAAAGGATTTCACTTATTAATAAATAGGTCTTTCCCCTGTGCCTGATCCTTCCCATACGTACTGCTCTTATCTCATCAGGTGATAATAGGAAAATTAAACGTAGCTTTCCTGATTTAATTACATTGGTGCGTAATTGGTGGATGAATGATAGGCGAGGAGACTTTGTGTGGATTCTTAGGTATTTGTACTCTTGCCCTCTTGGTCAGACCTTTTCTTTCTACTTGTATTAACTCCTTTTAGTCTGTGTTGTTGTGCCCTGGCTATTAGTGACAGAACTCTGGACAATTTCAAGAGTTGGGCTATGATAAAGTTAGAGAGGGGTGCTGGTTGTCATGCCTTTGTCCAAAATCTTGCACCCCAGGCATTAGACTAGGACTGCAAATGGCCTACCTACCTGATGGGGGAAGTGAGTATTTTCTGAATGTGGGCAGTTCCTGGGCATCCCATTCATAGTCACCAGGATCATATGGTCTTGCTAAGACCCTACACTGAGACAACAGGTGTCTTTTGGTGCCTTTCCTCACACTGGGCTGTGCCTGATCGTTACTTGTCTCTTTGACACGGGTATAACTGAGCTTCAAGACTGTAGTAATCAAGAAAACAAGTGGAGAAAAGACAGTCTTGTGTTCTGGGCAGTGGGTGGCTGGGAGTGACTGAGAGACCAAGTCTCTGCCTGCCAGTCATGAAAGGAGCTAATTACTTACTCTCCCTGTCACTAGCTTTGGGATTATTTTGTGCTTAACGAGTGATAAAGGAGTATTTTTATCAAGTGATGATATTACAGTCAATGATATTTTGATTTTTAAAGCACTTGCCGCTGTTGTGATGAGAGGTGCAGAGCACTCATACTTAAAACCTTTCAGAGGTATCTGACGTAGACAGTATTGTTCCTGCAGTACAAGTGCTTCCAGGAAATTTATTTAATAAATGCTACCAGTCTTTTTCTTTTCATCACCTAAGCTTGACTGTGTTGTAATGCACAGATGCGCTAGGCTTAAAAAAAAGCCATGTATTATGCTCTTGGGAATGAGAACATTCCATATTAAATAGCCCCTTGAAATTTCTAGTGCTGTTGCTGCCTCATCCCAGCTCATGTTATTAGGGATACTGACTGTGTTTTACTTAACAAGAGATGACAAAAGAGCAAGGAGATATGAATAAATACAGACCATACAGAGCTGTTTCCTCCACTCCAGGAACACATTGGTGTTTCATTATGTAGAAGAGTTTTCAAGCTCTTCAGGCTCATGTTTTGTTTCCCTTTCCTATCATAAGACTCTTCTTCTCCATTGACTCAGAAGAGGGATGCTCAGGACATTTCACGCCATTCTTTTCCCTGTCACTGCCCTGTCCCCTCCTCAAACCAGAGGAAGGACTGGTTTAAATCGGTACTAAAGTGGGCTTCCCTCCCTCACCCCCTCCCTCTCTCCTCTCCCCCCTCCCTCGGACCTCTAGTATATCTTTTTGTCACTTCAGTGGTTGCATCTCACTTCTGTGGGAGCTGCTCACCAGCACAGGCCACGCTTTGATGATCTACAGCCAGCTCCAGCTTAGAGCTGATGACAAGACCTCTAGAGAGCTTGTATCAGCACCTGATACAGGAGAGGTGGTGAGTTTATTCTGAGTGTTTCCCTTTTCTCTTGTGTCTGCCCAGTGCTGAGCTGGGAGCTCTTGCAAGTGTTTGTGATAGAGGCAAGTCTCATAGTGGAGGCAGAGCTGGCATCAGCCAAAGATTTGTGCTGCCAATACCAGCTCACTGAATAGAGTGAGTTACCCTGCTGGGCCCTTGCATCTGTAGCAAGGCTTCCAGCTGTTTCTTGGATTAACGGGCCGCTAAAACATGTGCAGTGGAGGTACAGATTGCTGTGCTGAGAATGCAGCTGTCCTGACAATAGCTTGCCTTTATTAGCATCTCTTACAAGAGGAGCAGTTCATGGTTCACCCCTGTACCTGAGGTCTTGTATGTCAGAACAAGATTGGTAGTGTGACTGTTGTGTGGGTTTGTGCTGTATTTTTTCTCCCTTTCCCTGCCTGGCATAACTTGCTGATGAAACCTTCTATGGTAGATTAGATTTCAGGCATTGTTGGAAGTGTTACCTGTGTGTCTGTGATACACCACGGAGGTTCTCTGGTATCTGTTGTGTTGTTGAGCTGATGAAATAGCAACAGGATTGGCGTGATCTCTCTAGGGTTAAGTCTTTTGTGTGTGTGCCTTTTCTCAAGAGAGGCCAATCATGATAGGAGCGCACTGTACTCTGAGGCCTATGTTAATAAAAGCTCCCTGCTGGCATTCCCTGTGCTGCTGAATGCATAATGCACAGCTGTTAAAAACAACCTTACTGTATTGCAGATTTCTTTTCTGGCTTCTGTTGGGTCTCCTCTTCCTGCATGCTGCATGTTGCTATATTTGCATTTGAAGTTGTGGGGGTTTTGTGTTGCCTTTTTCTTAAGGGAGTACTACCAGTGTAGTACTCTGGTAAAGTAACCTAGCAAGGCACTGGTAGCTTCTAATTGATTATAGCTACTAGAAGTCAACTAATTTCATGTCACTGGGGATTCTTTCTGTATAACTAGTTGAAAAGGATTGGTGGCCTTCTCCATCTCTTTGTTCAAAGGGATTGCTGCTCTATGTATGTGTGCAGTGAAATTAGCTAGAGAATCTCTCAATTTGTTTTAAGATGCTGGTACTTCACTTGCTAAACTACTGTTTTGAAACATTAGACTTTAAAGCAAAGCATTTAGTGTAATAGCTAGGAACATGTCCTAAGGGCACAAATTCTCATGGCAGGCTTGTCAGACTGCCCACCGCCTGTTCCTTCAGTCTGTGGAAATATTTGTAAAAGATTTGGGTGAATACTTGCCAAGCCCAATTATGCAATTATGTTTTAAGGGCAATTTTATAATTATAGTGGAGGATGGTAACCAGGATACGTGAGTTGTTGGGTGTCTGACTTTTCCTTTTTTCTTCCACATGACTTTGCATGAATGCTAAAACATTTGGGGCAATTCTAGTCAGAAACCAGTTGTTCAACTTTCTTGTAGGCAGCTGGCTATTTTTCTAGGTGAAACGAAATTAAAGGCAAATACAACATTGCACAGGAAGACTGGAGGATATGTTTTATTATAGCTTTGATAATTTATAAGACAGCTAGATGTGTACTTGGAGCCCCAAAGCAGCTCATGGGTAAAGTCCAATCTACAGGAGACTCAGGACTTCTCAAAGGGGACCTCCAAGCTGTGCAAGTCTTTTGGGTAGTAGGGATTGTCTTTCTTAATGTTTATTTGACAAACGCCAAATTGCTACTGGCTTTGACCATCTCCTGTACAGCTAAAACTTTTGCATCTTTTCTTGGATCATCCCAGTCCTTTTGCTGCAAAGATGGTTTTCCCACACACATCTCTGAAACCCTTCCCTGTGCTCCTTTTTCTGTCCAGATCAGACTGTAGTGGTTTGTACTCTGCAAAATCAGCTAAGTGACAGAGCGCTAGGAAGAAATGTTGTTAAGCCCAAGACATTAGCTCTCACCTGCAGTGAAGAGGGCTTCAGTTGCCAGGGCTCCTTTAGCATGACATTGTGAACAGAGGTTGAAATGACAACTGTACCTGCAGGCATGTCTGTGTGAGAGCCTGTGGAGACAGCTGCAGGTAGAGGCTCTGGCGTAGACCTCTGACCTCTTGTTGAATCTAAGAAAAACAGTCAACCATTGAGTCCATTAACTATGGCTGACCGATGCTAGTGCATGAAACTAACTTGAAAAGCAAGAACTGTAGCTCATTTCCTATGAAAAGAGAAGTTAAAGAGTTGAATGCATTATGTAGAGTAGCATACCGCCTAAACCAGATTTTCCTTTAGCAACTTACAGCTGAGATGGATTAAATTCCATATCCTAAAAGAAAAACATTAATTTTGCCCATCGGTAGCTTTCCCTGCTATCCTCTGAACAAGGAGATAAAATTCCCTGAGACTAACAATCCATTCATCTGTACAATGTACTATATAACATTTAGACTTTCTTTAATTTGCCTGTCTTTAAGGTATGAAAGGAGCAGTAGGGTAAGTGGAGTTCTGGGGAAGCAAAGAAGGGCATCTGCCCTGCTTTTTTCCTTGGAAAAGCAGAGAATCTATCATGGGAGCTAAAGCAGAAGGCAGCTTTGGGTGTTGTATTCACAGAACATTCCTTATTGAGCACAGAGGAGTATGCCTACATGGCAGCAAGAGTGAGAGAGCTGAAAAATAATCTTTAGGTGGATGTCTCCAGTCATTTGTCCAAGTCTTGTTTTGATCACTAGTAGTATGATCTGAATTCAGGAGACTGAACTGTAGCTTTATTGGAACTTGCAACCGTACTTCATAGGTTTCCCATCCTAACTACGAATTTTATACCCGATGAAGATTTATGACGTCTGTTAGCACAAAACTGTTTTACTAACAAAAAATATGAAGGTTGGCTTCTTTTTTTTTTTTTTTTTGCTTAAGCTACTGGAAGGCAGTTTATGAGACAGTCAAACTAAATCTTTCAGCAGCAGCTGATGTTCCAATTGACAGATACTGCTATGGATTTTGCTCTCTTTATTAAAGAGAACTCCACTGTTTACTTTCACTTCTACCATTCTGTTGCCTTCCCTTTTACTGCAAATAGAAGTTGTTCTGTATTGAGTGGATTAGTCTGCACCTTAGTACTTCAGCCAACCTGATGGGTCCCTGAACCATGTACTTCTGCATTAGATAAACTTTCTGCAGTTCTTTCAAAGTGACTTTTTGGTTGTAAGGGAATCAACGTGTGCTGTAGCATTCAGTTTCAGGAAGATAGTTTCCCTTCTCCCCAACATATTTGACATTTGAGCTTTTAATAAACACTTGATGCTAAGGAAATTATAACAATCCTGTTAACACGTTGTATTTCACCTGTCAGGCAATATGAATTTAATCTAATTTAAAGCATTTAATGAGATGATTGTTAATGCATTTTGTTATGAGCGTGCTGATATAGAAAGTACAATTTGTATAGCACTGAGTGGGGGTGATTAATTACTTTAAGGCTTATCATATCTGTGTCTTTGAAACAGCAGTGGTAGCTATTTCCACCTACTCATGTTTAGGGCTGTGGGCAGAAGTTTGCACAGCACTGGGTGGCTTCAGTTTGTAGCACAAGAGGTGGGTGACATCTATTTCACCCTAAGAAAATCACTCTGTAGGTAAAACACTGAGTCAGAACACCCTAGACCTGTGTTCCATTCTGAGCTGTCCCCAGTTTTACACAGACCTGCACAAGTTTCTTAATGTAATCATATGTAGTGGGACCTTGGTACTATCAGAAGCCTTCCTCATCTCCTGTGCTTCAGCAATCTGTGAAAAGTGCGTTGATACCAGAACAGTGGAACATCCTGGTGTTGCTGTCCTTCATAATAGGCTGGTTTAGCCATGCAACCCTCTGAGACTCAAGCTGGAAAAGCAAGTCTGTTTTTGAGAGTCTAGCCTCAAAAAGGTTTAGATAGTGAAGGCAACTAGTAGCTCTGTGATTGGGTGGTGTTGGGATAAAGTACAATTTAGCCTCTGAGAGACAGATTACAACCTAGCCCAGATAGACAGTTCCAGAAAATAATCTTACCTTGTAGTGAAGGGATCCCAAAGCAAAATTAGGACAAATTAAATTTAAAGAATGCATCCTGGTGATAGCCTGCATGCTGGTGTAATTTGGCAGTCAAGCAATACCAAGCAGAAGGCTGCAGCAGTTTGGGACAGAAAGCAAGTGAAAAATATAAGACATAGCCAAAACTAGAAATCCTGCTGGAATAGCCAGAAGGAGTTGGCAGAGAATCTTTTTTTTTTTTCTTTTGTTCAGTGACACCTTTCTAATGTCACAATTTATATGAAAAGGAAAGGTTTATGTGTGGGATATTGTTGGTCTGTTTGGATCTTCTGTATATACCATGGCCCACAGTCAGACCACATGGAATTTCTTCCACCCACTGTCAGAGTGAGAGTTCGTAAAAGATTTGGTCCAGAACTACTGAGCAGTTGCATCTAGAAATAACCAAGTTGGTTCCTGCTTGACTACACAATCTATTAGGCCATGGTTTTATTGTTATAAAATGTTTTATAACAAGTCTTCTGTTCATGTTGTAGGATCTTTTGACAGTGCTTCACACCTCTCTCAAGGAAGGATGTTTTTATCCAATGATGCATATGTGTCCCTGTTTAGAAAATCAGGTGCTGAGGTTGTGAGGAAGAAGTTGTATTAAACAGCTATCAAAAATGCTAAGAGAAACCCTGCAATTAGCTTCTGCACTTTTACCTTCAGCATTTCTACTCTTTGCAATTTAATAGATCTCTTGAAGTGCTGGAGATGCTTTCGGTCACTCTTCTTGGAAATGAATCCTGTGATAATAGCTCTGGCTGAGCCTGATCCACAGGCAGATGCTTGGAGATATTTCATGTTTATTTTGTACCTCACTAATTAATGTATAACTTAGTGGTAGAACAGCAGGAAAGCTGCATTTGCTGACGCTTCATGATATAATGATTTAATCCTTTGTGACACATTCCTGCTGAGTGTCAAAGATGATAACTCTAATCTCTGTCCCTAGCTTAGTGTGACAGGAACCTGTTCTAGAGGGCATTTCGCAGGAACTTGAAAGCTCTTATAGGTACTTTGTGACCAATTCATGTAAATTTTTTTGTACATTGCCACTCTTGAATGTGATTGTACAGCATTGCCTGGTGCACTGAGGAATCCGGAACTGAGTGCAAACAAAGGAGCTGACTGACTGCACTCAAATGAAATAAGGCTTGTCCTCTGAGGAGGGGGGAAATACCCTAATCTTCTAAATACTCTTCTTCCTAGCCAGCATTAAGAGCAATCTGGTTATATTGATGCAGTGGTGCCGAAACTTACTGCTCTTTGCTATATATGTGATTCTGAAGCCTGGGAATGCAGACCTGTACACAAGGATAGCTGTACAGCTACTCTCCAGTGGTTATCCCTTGTGATACAACCAGCAAAGCTCACTTCTGTTCCAGTGGACAGTGAATTGCTGTTTATTTTAAACTTCTGGTTGAATGGTATTTGTAAAACAATTTGCAGCTCTGCAAATAGAGGAGGGAATGTCACTGTAACAACACTTCAGGGGCTCTGTTGCCTTCTGTCTCTCAAATTTGCCTTTTGAAAGTTGCATACAGTGTGCCGAATGGCAGATCAGGTATTGATATTGGCCCCTTGATATTAGGCCCTCAGAGCTTGAGTTGCTGAAATGTCTGTATTTCATAGATAGTAGGGCAACCAAGTGCTAAGCAATCAGTAACCTGAGGAAAATAAGAGGTATGCAAGTCTCTCTGCAAGTGCAGTATGTCTCTGAGCAAGCTGCACCTTCTGAATTAAATACCTGGATTTTTTTCCGACATGAAAGCTGTAATGCACATCTAAGTGCAGTATTGAGAAAATTTGACTCAGCATCTGTCAGATGCTTGTTTTATGTGCTGAGTTGTCTGTAAAAGCTTGACCCTGTACCCCCAGTTTTTCCCAATATCCTACGAATTTTTGAATGTTCAACACAGGCTTGTAATATCAAAGAATGACTATGTCTGGGTAGTTATTTTAATTGGAGAGGGATTCATACATTCTAGGTAAGCACTTAGCAAAACTATTTGCACATTATCAGAGCTGCAGAGTTAAGTTACAAGTTGGTCTGGAAAATCAAAGTTAAAAAAGTTATTTTTATCTTCTTAAACATAAATTCTGGTTATGGAAACAGGGCACCCTTGGGTTACTTTAAAGACTAGACAAGCCCTCTCAGTCCTTCATGCAAGCTGCAGAAAGGAAGTTTAGAATCACGTTTTTATCTAAGCTGGTTCTTAAAAATGCAGGTAAAGAAATCGGTGTCTTAAAATCTGCTCTTATGCTGAGACCAGTCTTGTAAGAAATTGCTTCTGTGCATGAATCACTCTATTGTGCTAGTGTATGTCACTCTAAATTCTCAACTTTAGCTAACCCTTTCTCTACCATGAAATAAGTGTGTGGATTTATTTTATTCTATTTTCTGTCTTTCTTTGCCCCAAACAAGTAAGTTGGGTGGAAAATATTTGCTGCTCAAGGGCAGTGATGACAGTGCTTTGGAATGTAGGAGGGTTGAGAAAGAGAAGTGAATAACCTGGGTTTCCAGGTGGAGATCTCATCCTCTCCTGGCAGAACTGTTCCACTCGTGCAGGCTTCCCTGCGCAAAGAACAACCCTGCTCGGTGACGTTTCTAGGAGTCCTGTGGAAAAGGTTTCTGTCTGAGGGAAACAGGAGTCGGGGAGACAAATGAACAAAATCCCCAGACCCACAGCTTGTTGATGGACCTCCTGTTGTTTTTAATTTGCGTCTGTAAATGGCTCTAGTTTCCACTGTTGTGCACCAAGACAATAATAAATAACAATCCTTAGCTTTTTATAAACCACTTCACAATTTTCAGTGTTCAATACACATTAACTAATTCAGCTGAGATGCAAATATTCTGTGAGCAAAGCTACTCTTCTTGCTGCCCAGGGGAACCTTTCGTTACAGCTGGGACAAGGCTTTTCTTTTTTCCCTTAACTGGAGCTGTTGACAGGAGTGTTCTGTACAGGGACAGTTTTAAGCCTTTGCATGTACTCTGTTTGCACAGGAACTGAACTACTGTCAAGTCATATGTGATACTAGTAAGAAAATTATGCAGGAGACTTGCCTGTATGTTCTCTGCTGGAAATACACAGCCCCACAATTAACAGACTTGTGGCTTCAGAAGCTAATGCGTCAGCAAAGATATTGATGCCTTAAGTGCATCTTTCTGTGCTTGCATAAGGCCTTGGGGGAACACCACCTCCAGTGGACCTCTAGACTCAGCAGGGGAATAAACATCTGTCAGTTCTGACTACGCTGGATCATCAGACTATGTGCTAAAGAGAATTGAGGATGCTTTGGTCCATGTTTCACTAGATCCAGCACCTGCCAGAGCACCAGTCTGTCTTTTCAGGCAGGAGAAAGTGTACCAGAAGGCCTACTGCCAGGTAAGAGATGTGTTTTGAGGGCGATTAAAGACATTATGTCCTGTTGCTCATAATCCTGAATCCCAAACATGGAGCAATACATGCATTGGCATGAATCTAACTTGTCTGGCATTTTACTTACTTTCTGCCTTGGCATCTGTGTGTGTGTGTAGAGTTGGTGAGAGAGTTTGATGCATTTCTCTGTATTTTTTTGCTGGACAGGATTGGTTCTACTTTTTATTTGTGAGCATTTTAGCATTCCATTAGGGTGACTAGAAGACAAGCATCTTTCTTTATCAGGTCACATAACCTAGGCGTAGTGGCTTACCTTGGAAACCACTGTTCTATATGCTTTGTAAACTGATGCCCGGTGCTGTAGAACTGCCCACATGCTTTGTAGTTATAACCCTCTTTCTGATCAGTGAGGTTTAGTTATAACTAGGTGGTGGCACTTCTTGATTGCCTCTTTGTCTAACCTTTTGCTAACTTTATTTTTCAGAAGCGATGCCTGCAGGTTTGACCTGAAACTCAGTCCTGATCCTGAAAGAACAGCATAGATTATAATTTTCATATAAATGGTTGTACGAACAGGAACACCATTAGCCTTTAAGTGACCTAATTACACAGGGAAGTAGCAGTGCACTGTGAGATCAAAACTCTCATCTTGCTACAGCTTTCACATCAGCTAACAGTGCATGGGAGAAGAACAGCATGTTTCTTGCAGGTGATGATTTCTTTCTCAGTGGCTTTGATATCCTCATTTTCTGTTTGAAGTTAAAGCGCAGATTGCTAGGTGGCGTCACTCAAAGTGACTGACTGAGCTGCTGTTGTACGTGAAGATGTCTCCAAGACAACTAATTTCCTGATCAAACAGCACATTGGCTTCTGCTACAAGACATTTTAAGGGAGTTGGTCAGCTGAAGGAGCAAGATATTTTAGCAGTTTATTATTGGCACTGTAGCTGCAAAATACAGCTCAGAGTCAGAGACTGAAAATGTTCCTATTAAACACTGCAAATGAATAGCTTAAAAAAAAAAAAGGATTGTGTGATTTAACTAGCAAACTGATTTGTCAGCGAATTTCTACCAAATAATAGAAATTAGATCTTTACCTTCACAGTTCATTTTGTCCAATAGTTAATGTGTTCCTATGTTGGAAGAATAGGTAATTTAGGGACCTTCCTTCACTCCTACATTTTGCTGTTTATGTCCGGACTTCCCTGCTACATTTCGGCTCTGCTTTCTTAGTGTGCTGTATTTTTTTTTAAATATACCCCAAAATAAAATATTTGGTTTTGATTTATTTTCAGCTCTAAAACTGAGGAAAGTTTAGTGATTCTTCCTGTTCTGAAGTTAGGATAAAATAAGCTTGAAGCATTGGATTTTTATCCCCTCCTCCCAGTCCCCTTTGTCTCCAGAGAAGCGGTGTCACTGGGCAGGTATAGAGCACTCACAAGTATTTTTCTTCTACATTTCCAATTTTTTGCTTTTCTTTATAAAACACTTCTATGCCTATCCTGTTTCAAGGGACTCAGTCCAAACCAAAATCAAAAATACCCATATTTTTTCCTGCCTTCCTTGCAAGGCTTGGCTGCGCTGCCGAGCTGAACAAACCCCACCTTTGTCTTTGCTTTGGAATAAGAAACAAGTAGGCTTGTTGATTCCTGCTGCATTAACACTATCCTCCTCTCTCACACTGGTACAGTGGTTATCAGGGGAGTAGGGTGGAAGCTGCTTGCTACTGTTTTCCCGAGACCTCCCAGGAGGCTGCTGCAGTGTGGATGTCCAGCAGTCTGGCCTCAGGGACTTTGCCACACTTACTCAGGCCATAAGGACCAGACGAAGGCAAGCAAAAACCGCTTTGTGCAATAGTGAGTGGATAGAGGACACTGAGGGTGCTACACTGAGAACATGTGAAGATTTTTTAAATGGAAGCCCAGGAGAGACAAGAAGCTTCATCCATGCCCTGACCTCCATCCCATGGCACATCTGAACCTGAACTCTGCGCTAATAACCCCTGAGCCACTAAGCCGCCTTCTCTGAGCACGTCTGCTTATGCTGGGGAATTTTAGGAATGCAGATTTCAGCATGGTGTGGGGTTGAAACTGTTCACACTCTGTTCAACCAAGAGCATTAGAAGCTGCAGTGGGGTTAGTATTGCCACAATAAAGCCCCATTGTGGTTGTCTGCAGCATTCTTTAACTACAGATTTATTTTCCTGGATAAAGTTCCATTAGAACAGCAGGAGCCAATATCAGAGAGCTGGAGGGGAGCTCTCTTCCTTTCCCTGGCACAGCACAGCTTCTCCCCTCTCCCTTCACCATCTCCTCTCCCAATCTCTTTGTTTTTAAGGCTTTAAAACTTTAATGAGTGGGATATCAAAGAGGCTGTATTTAGTTGTGTATTGTCCCAAATTACAGGGTCAATTGATCTCAGGAGGTAAGAGAAGAAAGGATGTGGGAGGATGGATCTGGTATCACTGATGCAAACCTTTCTCTTTTGATGTCTCCTCCGTTCTGAAGCAACCCCATCCTTAGCCTCTAGCTACTTGAATTGTTCCTGTTGGAGGATGTGGGAGGTTTGTTGTTGACCCACATGGGAGGAAGATAGGAATTAAGCTAGTTACACATGCCCCACCACCTGCTTGGCTTTGTCCGCAGCTCTGTCCTGGGTGTCTTTGCTGTGTGTGTCTTGCACAGCAAGGCAACGTGAATGTGTGGGTTTGTTCACCTCAGCAAGAGGTGAAGATATACACTCCCTAGTCAGACTCTGTCTCTGCATCTGATGAATAGTAAAAGGTCCTCTTATTTGCTTTGAAAGCCTGCTGACAAAGGAAGGCAAAGCAATTTGTGTCCTCAGCATGGCAGAACAACCATGTGACTAGCATCTCTGAAAGACTCCAACAGTGCATCTTGGAGTCCCATCCAAACTCTGTAACCATGGAGTTCATACACGTCCAGATGTTCTGTGCCACACTCAACTAGGCAGTGAGTCAAACTATTTGAAATCCTAAGGAAGCTTCCTATAGGAAGCAACCTGGACCCAAATGAGAACCCAGTGTGATTCTGAAGGAAAATGTAAAGTTATTTTTAGGGTTGTTGCTATTCTATTCTGCACTGAGGAGCATAATGCCATAATGCTTCAGTTTTGCACTACAGCTCAGCATTGTTCTGCCTTATTCCTTATTTCTTGGTCCCATCTATTTTAACTGGCAAATATTGGCTGCTTGAGTACCTGCTTTCCTGACCCTGTGTCTTCTCATCTAGGTGCTAGACAAAGCTGTGGTTTGAGACAACCCAGGGTTTCTGTTCTTTACAAAACACACTTCAAATTGTTCTTGGTTGCCTTGCAGCAAATCTGTTTCTGCCCTGCTGATGGCCTCACTTGCAAGCTGAAAATGTCTGGATAAGATTTATTATGCTCTGATCATTAAATTTTAAACTGCTTTTAATGGTAGATGTTAAATCACTGTTGTCTCAGTTCCAAGATCTGTGTAAAATTTCTTCAGAAGGCATTTCCCCTGCCAGCAACCTTTGGTTTCTGGGAAGGACAACAAGTTACAGAGCTGTTCACAGGACAAGGGAGCAGTAGTTTGACAAGGGACCTGTATGCTGGCCAATGTCCAGGCATCTGTCTGGCTCTTCTGAGCAGAGACAGGCAGACCTGGTACGGCTCTGATGTGATGGAGAGGTGTTTGTATTGGTGTCTGGGTGCAGACACTGCTGGGACACAGTGATTTAGTGGCTCAGATCTTGGCTTTGTTCCTCCCTGATTGAAGCATCTTTGAAGCAGCAAGAAAACTGAAATTCAGTGTTTCAGCACTGAGCTGCTTATAGCAAGCTATTTTATTTTTGTACGTGTCTAATAAATACCGAACTGTTCAGTGTTGTCACTCAATGTGGCTTTGTCCCTTGCTGCTGGGAGCCTCTGTATAGATTTCCAATGAGACTGACAAAACATAGCTGTGAAGTCCTGTGACTCAGTGTACAGCACAGGCTGCTTCCTTGAGTGTGACATGAGATTTGTGCTCTTCTAGCTGAGGCTGTTGTCTGTCACCTTTGCCTGGATGGCACTAAAAGCCTTAAACCTGATTCTGATGTTTCTCAAACCACTTAATAGTCTTAAAGCCCTTTTCGGTACTTGCAGAGGGAGCTGTGGCAGGAGGACAGGAGACAACTTCTTTGCTGAGGAGAGGAGATACTTTTGTCTGTGTTGCACATGTTTGCAGGGGAAGCAGGGAGCCACCCAGGTCTTCCCCCTCTCAGATTTATGCATTTCACATTGCTCCATCTTCCTCACAGCAACCTAGCTACAAGACTTTCCTTTTCATCAACAGGAATACTATTTAGTGTATTTTACTTTCTTTATCCTAACACTGGACGTCGTATAAAATAGTGATCCATCAGTATGCTGGTGGGAAGTGTTTGAGGACAGTATACCAGAAAAGGCTGCAAAATTTTATGGTATGCTGTGACAGAGTTGTCCAGAGCTTGTGCCTGGCCACAGCAGGGTTAGTCCGGTTCTCAACAAGGTGTTTAAAACTGCTGTTTGTAGCAGTGTTCGTGGTGATAGCAGCTAGAAGCAAAGCTCTGGATCAGAGTAGCCAGAACCTTAAAACCATCTTGTATTTGATAATTTTTCTCTCCTGGAAAATCTGTGCTCTTTGACTCTGGGGTTTTCTTTTACTTCACTTAAGAGTGGGAGAGGCGGGCTATCATCACTAGAGACTGGTGATACCGGACCAGGGGTTTAAACAAAAACATTTCCATCAAGAATGCTTTCCCCAAGTGGGATCTGCCTGTCTCAAGATAAATGGAAACTCTGGCTTTTTCTCCGCTTATTCTCACACCTGTAAAGTTTGAACAGACCATTTTAACAGTGTTGCCATATGGCTTATTCCCGTACTAGAAAGGAAGGTGCTGAATATAGACATCCCAGTATGCATGCATTTGTCTGTCTGGACCTGTCCCATCAATTAAAGAGGAGCTGACGTCATATTTGAAGGTCAGCTGTTTTATAACCTAATATTACCTTCCCCCCCCCCTTGGTTTATTATCTCCCTCCAACCTGCAGCTTGGCACCATCTGGTGCAGGCACACAAGGGAGAAAGATTAGAGGAAAGTAAAGCAGCTTTGTTCGCTTCCCCCATTGCTTCCAATGTACAGAGGAGTCATCAGTCTCCTACAGTATGGAATTATAAGTGGTGGGAAGGGCTGGATCCTGTTAGCTGTCTAAGGGAGAAAGAAATAATCTATGCTTACCAGTGATATGTCAGGAAGCGTTTCATGATTCCTAAGGGATTTACTGTGGCCACAGAGTGCACATTGTTGCATTTTATTTTATATTTAAATAGTCTTGAGTTTTTTATGACCTCTTTTTCCCAGCACCTGTATTTTCCTTAACTGCAAATTGCCAGATGCACGCCTGAATGAGGTACCCACACAGTGCTTACTCAGACCATAGTCTGCTTTGGTGCTGTGAACACCTGAGATGCATTTACAGCTCACGGAGCCACCAGACAGACACACCACAAGCATGTCCTGCCACACAGGGAGAACTTCATCTTCCCTGGAGGCATCCGTCTGCACAGACCTAGGAGTTGCACATTTACTTGTCCAGCCTCAGCCTGCAGTGAACAGATACCAGTAGTGTCCATTTCATAGCCAGGATGTAGTTTGCTCTCCAGCTCCACCTTCTCACCCATCCTCCCTCCTCATTCTCCATCCATCTGTGGGTGGGATCACTCTCTGTCCAAACTGCCTGATGATTGTTTTCTGAAACCGCAAAGTCCTTTTGCCTCCAATAATTAAATCTTACCGGTGCAGGAATGCTGATCTCCTAGGCCAGCCAGGTTACTTGCAAACTAGTATCTTCTTGTTTCGCTTCAACATTGCAAATGTTGCAATTAGGCTATTTTGAAACAAAATGTCTCTAGCCATAAATAACTGTTGCATTTAGACCTTTGGAAAGGATGGCTAATTGGCACACGCTGGCTGGATACAAATACAGAAGATGAGTTATGAAAACGTTTGGCTGACTGTGATTCATGGTATGTACACGGTGCTGTATAAGTGGCATATAACGTGCATATAGACTCTCTTTGGTCCACCTTTTCTTTGCTGCTGTGTAGCCTTCTTCTAAATTGTGATTTTGTCAGGTCAAGGATGCTTTGTACAAATTCCTGATTCATGGAGGGAGGGTTGGCTTGCAGGCTTTTTAAAAAATTGTTTTTATTTTTACCATTTTAATAAAAATAAAGTTAGTTTATGCCCCCCACTTCTCTCATTATATACAGAATCTTGAACCAACAACAGTAGACATTTAAGAGGAAGATTTATTTGGAAACATGGAAGAAGTTCAGGGTTTTTCAGTGCTTTACATTTAGCTAAGTGTAGCAGAAAAGCATTTGTCTCCTTTCACAACTGTTCTGATACAGTTATTTCAGCTGTAGTCTTTGGGGATAGGATTGGAATTATTCCTCTTCTAAATCAGTGTAATATACAGTGTTTCTTCAATATTTGATTCAGCTTTTCCTGTCCCCAGCATCTTGATTTATACCCATATATCCTAGAGAAGATCTGTAGTTAATGGAGCAATGGTTTCTGCATTTCTTGCCAAGTTTGTAGGTTTGTACAGTGCGCTTTTCCAAGCAGTGAGACAAACCAAAGTCTCTGCACATGACAGTGAAGAGTTGAGAAGACAGATGGACACGACAGAGAGCCTGAACAAGTCACCACAGTCTTAATATGAAACTTTGCTGCCTTGAACTGAGCTTGAAAATGATATTATAGATTCTCATTTGCAGCTTAATCCTGAAGTCAATTGTGGCATGTCCTGTTATTTGCCTCGAAAGGTGTTTGCTTCCCCCTCCCTCATATTTTTTTAATGAACATTCTTTAACTAATTTTGATTACTTTGTCCACAGCAGTTTACAGCATATTTTGTTTCCTGTCCAGACTGGCTTAGCACTATAGAAGTAAAAAAACCCCTTCTTTGTGCTAACTTGCCACAAGGGAAGACTAGATCTGGGAGATACTGAAATGGTAGTTAGGAGAGAGAAGAAAAGCAAATGGAAGGTTTGGATCTTCTTTTGCAAGTTTGCTTAGTTGTTTTTGTATGCAGGAGAAAAGGAAGGAGCAATTTCTTATGCAGATCATAATGTGGTCTTTGCAACCTGAAATGCTCCAAGACATATCATTTCTGTACTTCTACCCCTCTCTCTGAAAAGATCTCTTACTTTCCTTCTCAAGGACAGCAGAATACAGCAGTGCTTGGCTTGGATCATTGTGAAATCCTCTTATCTGCCTGTTCTCACTTTATTTTTCTCTGGACTCTTGTCTTCATTGGTATTGAAAGCATGTAACCAAGGTTGATGAGGACAAAACATAAGCTGTGGTCAGTCTCTACTTGACTCTTTGCTGCTTTTCTTTATGGAGGAATGTGAGTGAGAAAAGCTATTAAATCTCTTTTTTTTTTTTTTTTTTTTTTATTTTATTTATTTTGTTTTTCTTTCTGTCCCAGTGCAACAAGGAGTTTTAATGTGCCGTTTGAAGAGCTGAGAGCTCAGTCACTGATCTGAAATGATGTACTGTGCCTGACAGACCTGAGCACTTTGCAAGGAGCTTGGGTTCCTTCATCTCTTAGTCTTCTCTTCTGGACTTTAGGAGATGCATACATTTTATGATTACCACAGGCAAGGTTGTACATGCCAGATTTCCAAATGTCAGGCTTCAAAAAAGAGGCAACATGATAACTGGCTTTGCTACCCAAGGTTTCTGCCCCAGAAGAATGTTCTGCTGACAGACATCGTCATGTATATCCTGGTGCTGAGGCCAGAGAGGCATCTTCACAATCTGATGAGGTCTTAGCAGGGAATGAACCTGCAGTTCTGTTTCATCTGATACACATTTGGCAAAGCCATCCTGTTTACAGTTGCATGGGTTTTTTTGATTGCTGCTCTCTGCATCTCAGCAGAAATCCCTGCTGATCATCTTTCAAGGTCTGTCTTATTTGTTTCTGGAAGTTCCTTTGTTGAGGAGCTTGGCAGGGCTTTGCTTACTGTCTCTAGCAATAATTGAGCTGGTTGAGTGAGTTATGGAGAATAAACTAGATTGATTTCCCTTTTGCAGTCTGGACAGAAAAAGCTGATTCCCTTGGTTTGCTGTGTGCTCAAGGCCACAAGCCAAGCTGCTATCAATTTTACCTTCTCCTCATGTGAAATTGCTAAAGAAAAGATGCTTTCCAGATCATGTGTGTGGAACAGATGTGGATTATATTGGTAGATGATTCAGCTAAAACTGGTGCCAGAACATCTCCCAGAACTCTCAGCTGGCTGATGGGTTGAGAAAAGCAGTAACATGAAAAGGAATGCTGGGCTTGCTCTGCCGCCTGTGTCTGTAACTGTAGCCATGACAGGTACAGTTCCCTTTGATTTAGCAAAGGTCTAACAAAGTGATGGGACAAGGGGTGCACACAGAGGTCTTGTGCCATCAGGCCAGGGAGGCACTGGAGATATGTGGCCAGAACAGGGTGCTACCAGGGCAAGAGCATGGAAAAAATACAGAAATGTGATTGTGGTAGGCTTAGTTGATATGTGGAGGTGCTTCCACACAGCCTGTGCCCAAATTACACACTGCTTCTCGCACTCCAAATGTTCCTTTCTTGTCAAATACCATCAGCATTGAGATCACTGGGGTCTTCTTGGCCAAATGTATTTCCTTCCACCTTCTGCTGAGATGGAGGAAATTCTGTTTTCATAAATAGGAACGTGATTAGCTCACCTATTTTTCCCTTCGCAGTCACACTTGGCAGTCCCCCAGAAAACCAGTGCAATAAGTCTTTTTGAGGTTAGATATATAAACAGATTCATGCCAGAGATGGGACTAGGCAGCTGCCTTGAAGTCTAGTACTGTGAATGCACATTTGTTTGTTTAAAACTTGTTTATATGTATACTGAGAAGTGCAAAAGTGCTTGATCAAATTCAGTACGTGCTAACAGTGTGTGGCTCTTTGGACTTTACTGCTGATGTTGTAAATCAGAGTGCTTTAACCCTAAATCAAGTTAAACTTATACATGGGTGAAATCCAAGTGAAGTGTGCTGCTGGTGGTGCTTGGGGAATCCAGTCCAAAGATCAGAAACTGGCTGTTTTGTAACCCATAATAAGGAAGTATTAATCTTGACTGATGAACAGCTGAACCAGACACCTTTTTTTACTGCACAGAGGACATTTATGGTGAATAGAGAGCAGCAAGTCTTGCCACCGGAGAATGTGGAGTCCACGGTGTTGTGCCTATGACTGTCAGAAATTCCATTTATGTGAAATAAAAATAAAGCAGGGTACCAGTTGCCTCCAGCAGCCAGAACAAGGCTAGTGCTACTAGCCTCATCCATGG
The DNA here is from genome assembly GCA_013400375.1 of Thinocorus orbignyianus. NCBI lineage: Eukaryota > Metazoa > Chordata > Aves > Ciconiiformes > Thinocoridae > Thinocorus > Thinocorus orbignyianus. The sequence goes on from VXBW01004314.1 coordinate 80,129, forward strand.
ATACATCAAAGGGACGAAAAGTCTACAGGTGGTGATGGAGGAGGGGATTGTCTCCCCTCCCTGCTCCCAGAAAAACTTACGCTCTGTTAGAGTCTTCTCCTGAAATCTATACCATATTATGCCTCAGTGATGAGAACTAAGGAAGAGCTGTGGTTTGTTTCTGTGACTGCTGAGTAAGCAGGGAGTGGAGATGAGAAATTCAGGGCTATCATTCTGTTCCCATGCTCTTTGGTACAACAGTTCCTCTCAGTATCTGTCCTCTGGGAGCTCCTTGGCACAACAGTTCCTCTCAGTACTTGTCCTCTGGGAGCTCTCTCTATGGTTCAGCAGCCCTACCTGCCTTCCATTAAAAATCAGGATACCTCCCAGTTGTTGTTTGGCACTGGACTGTAGTCTATAAGCCAGATCTCCTGTGCAAGCAACCAAACAGCAGTCTCTACTCAATGAGCACCCCTGGTACATCTCCTGGTAATTTGGGAGAGATGGCATACTTGGCCTACTGCATACTGTTGGATGTAACCTTGGTGTTCCAGGAGAAATGATGATCCTTTAAAAGGTGGGTGGTGCCCCCCGTGCTCTGTGCCTGTCAACTCCATCTGCCTGGGGAAGGGGCAATGCTTGCATGGTCTAGCTTGCCTCTTCCTGTGTAATTATTAAATAAGGCAGTTGGGTTCCTGCTGTGCCTCTCTGGTTTCTTTTGTGTTTGATGTTGTGTCTTCTGTTCTCTAGCCAGCCACTAAAGATGGCTCAAAGTGCAGGCACAGCTCAAAGTGCACAGCCTGGTCCTTTCAAAGCAGGGGACTTGATGTCCTTTCGGGTTAGTAAGGGCAACCTCTGTCAGCAAAATCTTGCCAAGATGTTTGTAGCTTTTGCCTGGAAGGCTTCTTCCTACTTTTGCTTGTGTCTGAGCAAAAGGTAGTACCAAGTGACAAGTCGATTGGGGTCATACTACAGGCTTTCGATGGCAACACTTTGCTAATCGTGAATTGTATCTTCTGCACTTTTTGGCAATGCTGACAGAAGAGCTTGCAGTACAGGCTGGGTTAATAGCGCTTTTGTGTTACCACCAAATTCTCTTTAATGATCAAGTAACTTTGTGGTTCCTTGAATTTCACTTAAAACTGCAGACATGCTTTGGTGCTAAGCAGTAAAATGATGCGTATTGCGTACCTTCTTAGGCTAAAAACCACCCAGTAAACACAAACCCAACCCCAGGTGGGTGCAAAGATGAAATAAAATGTATTTACCAAGTTTTCATTTACTTTTTCCACAAAGATTTTAAACAGAAGTGTGGGTGCTAATCAGATAAAGAGCCTTTTTTTGTGTGTGCAAAGCATAAAGGTTTTTAGTCACTTGCACTCAGAATAAGTTGCTGCAGTGTCAGAAGTTTGCAGTTTCCTCCCTAGCTCTGTGACCATTGAATAGTGGAGAGGATACAGTAGGCTAAGAACATAATTTTGAGGAAATTAATTTCTCTCTGCTCCACCTCTTCCTGTGAGCAAAAGGCACAATGAAGACATCTGTTCCTTTGAACCCACTCACACACTTGCTGGGTAATAAAACGGGGAGAGGAGGAGAACCTATTGCTTCTGCTCAAGTGGTTGCTAATCGCTGATTGTTGAGTACTAAGGGGGTGAGCTTTTATCGCGTTGACCTTCTTAGGGGATATTGAAAAGAGGCTGGCACTGACCTCTGCCAGGATTTAAATCCAGGAGACTCAGAATCCCTTTGTGCCCCTTTCAAAGAGGCGGCAAATCTCAGTGGCAGCCACACTCTCCCCTCTGCCTCAGGGTAGGTGCCTCTGCTTGAACGGACCCAGATGCTGCCCTCTCCTCTCCTGGAGGAGCCCTTCAGCTGACAGTATATGACCACGATGTGGGCTGCAGCAAACTGAAAAGGGGTCCTGCAGAAAAAGCAAAATTATCTTGTCCCCTGGACTCAAAGGATGCCCTACCTCTCATCCACATTTTGCTCTTGTTCTGTGTAGAGCTTAAAATCTTGTGACTGTAAACTCAGGGCTGCAGGGTTCTCCCCATCCCCCCAGCTCCTCCTGCCTAATCTCATTGTGCTGCTTAGTCACAGCCAAGACCACTCTAATGGGTTTAAGTGGTCCTGCTCCTGGCTGAGTGTCTTGTGCTTTTCTGTCCAGCTGGGATAGTTGATAGTTGTAAGTAAGAGATCAGGTTGAGCACATCTACTGCTTCAGAGTCCTCCTGGTGTCTCAGCAGGTGCATGCATGAATATTAGGTTTCCCTCTAAGCATCATATCTGGGAAGAAAAGTTGCGTAGTAACCAGCATGTTAAAAAGTGCTAAGGGGGTGATACATTGATCTCAAGCTAGTAAAGTGTGGTTGACAATCCTTTTATGAGCTCAGCCACAGAATCCAGGGCTGGATGGTCCCTTAAGAGTTTCCCCAGGTCTTTACAAGTGTCTTAAGGGGTAAAACAATGGTTGTGGCACCCACTGGCACTGGTAAGGTTGATGGGAGGCACTCTTAAATTGTGGATTTCAAGTCTCTTATGTAATTACATTTCCCCTTAGTGAGGAGCTGTCAGAGAAACGGCCATCTGGGCGATGGCATAAAGTCTATAAACCTGGGATGTTTGCTTAGAGTGGGACTGGCTCTGCCTTAACTAAAGGTAACAAGCAGGCAGCTGCTAGAGAGAAGAAAGATGGGCTTGTGCAATGATGTGAGCCAGAAGCCTGCTGGTAGGTATTTGCAGAGCTGACTGGGTTGGGCTGGAAAAGTCTCTTAGGGGTGTGATGGACACAGAAGTATCTGTAATAGTGAATGGGATGGAAACCAAGGCTGAGCTGAACAGTGACATTCAAGATGAGAGATAAATTCCAGGGCACTGAGTGAAAGGGCTGATGTCTTCTTTGTGAATGCATGCCTAGTGATTATGGCTTTCGTCACAGCTGAGAGCTGCAGATACATAGTCACTGAAGAAATTCTCATACAGCCTTATAGAAATAGTCAGACCTCTCTCTGGCCTTTCAATTTCTCTCCCAAGCTGAAAGTTTGATGAGTCCACACAGTGGAGGAGAAATGGGGACTTTGTTATTGTAGGTGGCACTGGAACGTGGTGATGTGATTTAAAGTGATGGGATTCTCTGATTTGTGGCTATAAAGCATAGGGACAGATGTTTTATGTTATAGAGGTGAGAAAGGAATACAGGAGCCCCGAAACACCTCCCTAAACTGTAGTGGATGGCATAATGTGAAGGGAAGAGACAACACCACAATATAGCAGTATGTATAGCATAGCCAATGAAATTGAGCAAACCAGCAGGGCTAAGCAGCTGTTATGGCCTGGAAAAAGAATGTGAGGTGCAAACACTAACAGAAGAGAGGTGAGAGAGGCTGGTAAAGCAGAAGACAAGAGGAGAGGCTGGTACTGCATTAATCTTATGAGCTAAATATGAGTATTTTTCCTAAGTTAATCTCTTGAAATATTAAGCACTGAAGACTGCAAAGGTGTTAAGCGCAGTGTCCTTAGTAGGCACAATTGACATCAAGGACCCTCTGAGTGCAGGATTGGGAAAAAAATCACCAGAAAGAACTCTGTGTTTCTCCACCCAAAGTTTTTATCCCCATTCTCTCTTACGGCATGGAGCATCTTGAGGGAAAGAGCTTTTGGAGGCAGATTTGGTTAGCAGATCATGTGGGGGTCTTCTGAGTTAACAGGAACACCAGGAATGCAACCTATACTGATGGTTTGTATTGGAACAAGCCAGGCTTGTTCTTTCTTTTCTGTATTAATCCCTAGCCAGTACTGAGTTGGTAAAGATTTGTATGCAACAGTAGTAAGTATGGACTCCACTGTGTGTTGGGACTTAGAGGACACTTGAAAGGAAAGACTGGAAAACAGAATCTCTGAAGTATTGTTCTCCTTATTTCCTCTCCTTCAAGTGCTTGCCTTGGGCCTGAAAGATCCTGGATCCTGGAAAAAAAATGCTTCTAATAACCCACTATGCTATTGGCTTAATGGAAACGAAATCTCTGCGACATTGCTCTCTCTTCAGCCTGCCTTTCAAGACAGACTTTGGTACAGACCTCTGTGGTGCTGCGAGAAAGAGCAGTAGCATCCTGGGAGTCAGTGCCTGGCTCTGTCATAGTCCAGCAGGCTAAAGGCAGGGATCCAAAACCTTCATTAAGGCTTGGTGTACTCTCAGGTGCAAATTTTGCTGTTCACAGTAGCCAGGGTGTGACAGGCAGAGGGACATCTCAGCACCCTGCTTGCTGTTTGGTTAACTCTGTGCAGAGGATGAGTTATTTCTAATTTGAGAGTTGTATTGAGTCTACAGTTGCTTCTGGAATTGATTATCTTTGTTTGACCTGAGCTGTTCCAAGTGCTACAGCGCAGGTAGACTTGGTCAGGAGCCAGGGAAATGGACCCTGAGAAGAGAACCCTAAATCTATGATTCTGCTTCAACAAAGAAGGAAAGTGCTATAAATTTCCTATTAGGGCTCAGATTATTGCCCACAGATTTCTATTTAGTTCAGAGCAGAGCCCACCCTTGGGAGCCTGCACCCAGGTTCCCAGTGAGACCCATCAGATGGTTCCTCAGGAATATGTGTAGCTGCTGTCTTCCACAAAGCATAAGGTCCCAGCCACTGTGTAGGGAACTGTGGAGCTGTCAAGCCCTGCTTTGGATGATGTTGATGCTCAGTGCTGCTGTCAGGCTGCCTGGGATCCAGAACAGAGGCAAACTCTGGGGAGTGCCACCCCACAGGCTGCAAGAAATAATCCTTTTCGGATGTCTTGGTGTAGTTGAGAGAAACGTCAATGTCTTGCATCCACTCCAGAAACAACCAGACAGCTGGCTTTACAGGCAAGGTGATGGACTCTGTAGGTAGTTGCTTCTGCTCTGAGGTGGTTGTAGCTCTAGTCAGATGCATACCTATTTGCAGGGTGGGGTGTACAGAGAAAGTGTTTTTTGCTAACAAATCCCTGTATCTTCCCTTTTATCCTGACAGCATTTTCCTATTATAGCTCTTCTTGCTAATCTGTCATATATCAGCTTTAATTTAGCAGTGCACAAGCCAGATAGACTGAGTTTGTCAGTTCTTTCCCCTGGAGCAGGATTTATTAGCTAGCAGTGCTCAAAGGAATGTGTGTACCCTGGTGCCTTCTTCCTTCCTTTCTGTGCCCTATTCTCTGTTATTCGATGGGGTTTGTCTGGACTGATAATGCTGATATAACTTAGAGAAGCACTCTGCCCAGACCTGTCTTTGGTTGGTAGAGAAGTTTCTTTTTTTGATCATCAGGCCTGGGCCAGAATATAATCTCTTCCTTGTAAAGCAGCCCAAACTGTTGAAATTAGTGGCCTAGGAAAGAAGCAGCATAATATAATGAATTCCTGACCCATGGCATTTGCTACTGCGTTTTAAGAGGACTCTCCCCTTTGTGCTAACCACCTTTTTCTCCTGGAATGGCAGTGAGCAGGGTGGAAAGGGTGATTATGATATGAATTCTGGCTGCTTTCCATGCTGCAGAAGAATTACAGGCACCAATAAACTTACCATGTGGCCACTGAAATGCAAGCATTTCCTATGACCCATAGTTACAGTGTGGAGCTTGCTGCCCCATGACACATGAAGGACAAAATGCAGATGGATTTAAAAGGAGTTGTGCAAATTCGGAGGATTTGTCTGTCAGAGGCTATTTGGCAATTACAAGTCTGCCTGCAGAAACCTGTAAACCACACACTGCTGGAAGGTGTATCAGAGGAAGGTATTACTATCGACTTACTCCACCTTTTTAAACTTTCTCCTGTAGTTTCTACTCTTGTCACTGTCAGTCTGCAGTAGATGAACTGACCCAGGATTGTTTTTCTATTGTTGTTGAACACTGGCTGTTGCTTTGTCACGATCTCTCTCCCACCCCTGTCATTTTTGCCTTTTGCACAGAGAGTTGTCACATAGGCATCTCTGTCAGAGCCTGCTTGCGTGAGGCATCATCTTAATGAGTGCTGGAGCTCAGAAGTTCCCTTTTCACACAACTAGGGCAGCTGCTCCAGTGTGGGTGAGAGAGGAAAGGCAGACACAAGTATCATGAGCAATGAGGGTGTTTAAAAATAAATGGCACGGCAGTTTAGTTGTGCAGACAGATCAGCTTTTTTGCTTTTTTCACCTGTGTGAGCTTCTCTGATGTACCTGCCACTGTGTCCTGCAGCTTGATGCCTTCTCATTCCTCCTTGGTTTGCTGAGCCATTGTCTGTGGCACTTTGACTCCAAGGATCTCAGAGTGTGTTAAAGAGATAAATGTTGAAGAGATCAATGCATCATTTTTCTGGCATCTTATATGACCCTCTCTCATAGCAGTGCAATATAAAGTACTATCCAATCCCCTTTTTAACTCTTCTATTTCAAGGGGCCTGGGTATGAAACTCCAGAGTTTTCCTGCTGGGAAGGTGATGCTTCTTGCTGTTTGGCTAATGTCTGGATGGGTGGCTTGTGCACCACAGGTTTGGTGTGTCCAGAGGAGAGCTACCAAGCTGGTGAGGAGTATAGAGAACAAATCGCATTAGGAGAGGCTGAGGGAACTGGGCATGTTTAGTTTGGAGAGGAGGAGGCTGAGGGGAAGACCTCATTGCTCTCTACTACTACCTGAAAAGAGGTTATAGAGAAGTGGGTGTTGGCCTCTTCTCCCAGGTGAATAATGACAGGACCAGAGGAAATGGTCTGAAGTTGCGGCAAGGGAGGTTCAGATTACATATCAGGAAGAATTACTTTCCTGAAAGAGTGGTCAGGCACTGAAAGAGCCTGCCTGGGGAGGTGGTGGGGTCACCATCCCTGAAGGTATTTGAGAAATGCGTAAATGTGCACTTCAGGGCGTGTTCTAGTGGCCAAGATTGTAGGGTATTTTGTTTGTGATGATTGTGATGGCTGGACTCAGTGATCTCAGAGGTCCTTTCCAACCATGATAATTCTGTATTTCTCTCTGGGACCAGCTGGGGCTGTGCTCTGTAGCAGATCGTGGGGCACAGGCTTTCTTAAGGATTTTCAGCTATAACATGTAATTCAGAAAGTTTGTCTTGCTGGGACAGATATCACAACCAAACATGAATTGTGCTTACTCTGTGGGCTTGGTTGGTTGTGTGTTTTTCTAGATTCTTCTCCTCCATCCACTGTCCCCTCTGCTAATTGCTTTTCATTGTCAGCTGTTCATTAGATGCTTTGGATTTCTGTTGAAATTCCTTATTTGTAGAGGGAGTTAAGGCTTTGGTATCCATCCTGCAAAACTTCAGGGTGGATAGGGATTTCCCATGTTGGAAATGCTGGTATGTGACCAGTTACCTGCTGCTGTTGGACACCTTTTGGCCTGGGCTGAGGCAAAGTCATTCTGACAACGATCAGTGCCAGCTTTTTTCCTTCTACTACAAATTCACAGCACACTCAGATTGCTGGCTTTCATTTCCAGTTTTCATTCTGATGTATGCTCCTCTTTTCTCCAGCCCTTGCTCTGCTCCCTGTCACCTTATCATGCTCATGGGGCTTTGGGTGAGAGTTTCAAACGCACACTGTGTCAGCCTCTTCCTCTCCAACAGCAGGTGAGATGGAGACAGATGGCTGGGTTGAATTTTAAGGTCATACTTCTGTGTTAGGTTGTCTTGCTGTGTTTCTGTGACTTTAGGGAGCCTGTGTGTTCAGAGATAATACGATGCTATGTGCTACAAAAATTTGCAGCTTAAAGCTCTTCTATTAAGAACTGTTGCATTCCTTTAGGACTACTTGTGTGTTTCATATCAACTGCCTTCTCAATACATGCCATGAAAATGTGACTCTCTTCTCAACAGCTGCCTGCATAGCCTTTCTGGCATATGCACAAAAGGAGCCGTTGGTTTTAACTTAGCTTTATTCCCATCTAGTCACGAGTTTGTTTATTTATTCATAAGTATTGTTTGCAATGGCCAGCTATGTAACCTCATTGCTGACCTCATTCTGTAATCAGTCCATCCCATCTAGTAGGAAAGAAAATAAGCACATATTGCATTTTTTGTTACAAATCACTAGCATGCTTGTGTATCTCAGCATTGACTGTGTAGCTGATCTGTGCCTTCATGTCTCGTGAAAGCTTGCAGAGTTAATGTTTTATATCATCCAATCCAGTTCCCACTTAATGGAAAAAATCTTATTGGTTTCAGTGGTATATGGATCAGTCTTCTAATCCTACGAAGGAATGTAGCTGTATTCTTCTGTGGATTTTAGCATGACTGTATGCTGAATGCCATAATGACTGCTGCTATATTAGCCTGCATATTTTCCATCAGGGTGTGAAATCATCTTGATGTTTTGAACTGCTCGCATGTTTTTCTAAACCATTACTTATCTCTGCATGGGAACACCATGCTGTAATAGCCTTAGGACTGATTGAATATTGCATGCTACTGGACTGTGTTTTCCCATGAATTCAGGGGTTTCCTACAGTCTTTTTGAAAACTGGGATGAGGAAGGGGGAGGAGGGTGTAAGAAAGATTTTAAAAGGAATATGTAATGAACCTTTGCAGACAAACAGGTATTACAGGTCTGTTAGTGTGGTTTTCTGTACAAACTGGGTGATGTCTTATTTTGAAGCTATTCTGTAGACTTCCATCATGTTTTTAATCTTTGTAGCATTATTTAAGCATATCTAAATGCTACCAAGAAGTTTTCACTGATATGTGGGGTCTCTGACAATGTTTCAATATAATATTTAAAGACTTTTGGCAGGTTTTATGGAATGCTGCATATACACAGAGATTTTTAATCTCCTGTATCAAGACACAAGGTAGAATCCTATATGGTGGGTTTTCTTTCTTTATCTTATCAGACCTAACTTGCTGCACTGAATTCATCCTGAAGTTCATCAGAAACTGACTACGTTCTCTGCTTCTATATTGAGCCTGTTGCTTTCATGCAGTGCCAAAATAGTGGCTGCAGGTACTAATGTCACATTTTCTGTAAAGAACAACAATCTTTATAAAACCAAGACCACACAACTTCCCCTTCCCTTTCCTCTGGATATAACTTTTCTTTTTCTGTATGGAAGAGCCAGTTAACTTTTAACGTCATTTAGTTTTCCTTCTAAATGACAACTCCCACAGAAATATGCCATTTCTCCAAAATAACTTTGCAAATAATTTCCTTTGTGTATCAGAAGTGGATCTCTTCAGTCTGATGGAGGGTACAAGCTACAGTATTCTGGCTGCCTTGTTTTGGTTCCTGTTTGAGGGCATTTTTTTTGCTGTACAATTGCATTTCTGAAGACTACTTGTCAACCTTCTTGTATCCTTTTGCATGGCAGTGGGAGAACCAAATGCCACAGAGTCAGAGAGTAAAACAGATTGTAAGGATCACATGCAATGGCTGAATAGGGCAGCTGAAGCTCTTGGCTGAAAATTTGGTACCCTGAAGTCTTGGTGACCTTGTGTAGCACTACAGCAACTGTTTTTCAGAAAAGGATCTACCTCTTTCCCATCATGAAATAGAGCTTCTTTCATGGGCTCATCCCAGTATGATGATAGAATCAGGACAAAAAGATGTGTGAATCGTGTCATCCCAGACCTTACTGACAAATGAAAACAGACCTTTCTTATGCAATTCCTACCATCTACCTTTTCTGGCTTTTGTTGCTCTGAGACCCATCTACCCAATGGCAATGATCTGTAGAGTCCTACTATCCATCCTGTGTGTGGATGTGGAAATAGCAGCTTCCAGGCCACTGATGGTGACAGCTTGGGGAGAATTGTTTTAGCACAAGGAGAGCAGAAGTGCTTCACTCACATTTGATGCCAGATGTCTGTTTATTTCTGGCTGCTGGAGTGGTGCCAGCTCCAGGGTGGGTGTGGAAAAAGGGATTTGGGCAGTGAAAAGCAGAATGGGCAAGAGGAGTCAGGGCTGGCTGCTGGTCAGTACCTTACAGGATCTTCTTACAGCAGAAGCCTTAAGGGGCTGAGTGTCCTGCTGTATCACCTACGGGCGTTTGATCTGTCTCCAGACTCACTCACTCCTATCTACTCTTCTTTTTCAACCTCCATATGAAATATGCAGGGATCTGGCCTCACACATGCTTGGCATGAACAGAGCCAGAAACATGCCTCTGAGCATGGGAAATATGCCTTTTCTGGGAAGTCTGGCCAGGAGCACAACTGGAGCAAGCGAGATATGGATCACAGGGTCATAAGGATAATGATTACTCCTACCCTTCCCCCTAGTTGTAATTAGCTGTGGTGATGTCACCCTCTGTTCTGACTTCTTGCTGGCACTAATTACAGAGCTGCAAATTTCCTGCCTTTCCCTATTAATTGCTTTCTGGGAAACTTTTAGTTTACACTCTGTATTTAAAAACTGCCAGCGAACTTCCTCATCACATGCTACTGTGCCTTACCTCTGGCTTGTAATACCACCTGCAAATTGGGGGGCTTGACTGGGGGGCTTGATTGGGTGTCTTTCTGAATGTGAACACTTCCAAGTCAGCAATGCTCCCTCTGCTTCTCTTGAGTTTGTGTCCTTCCATCCCATTTCATTTTGGATTCAGTCCTGAAGAGCAAGAGCCCCATCCCACAGTGATGGGAGGATGATGAGGCCACAGTGATGAGTCCCTCCTTTTAAGGCAATTCTGTTCCTGTAGGAAAAGCAGTTTCTCCAGCTAAGCTGAGCTATAGCCATAATACTAGTAACTGAGGAATTGGTGCAGGAACCACTAGATGAGCCTGTTTCTGTTGGAAAGATCCTCTCTGCTGGTGGGACGGTGTTTGGAAAGTCTGAACTGGAACAGTTCATCATAGCTTGAGGGACGTATGATCTCTTCTTGTCCTGTGAGGACCCTACAGCCTTTTTATTTGAATGCAGTGCTGATGGACTCTGCCTCTGCAGCTTAAACCTTGTTTCAGGGACTGTTGCTTGAACCCAACCAGTAATGGCTTGTAGGACATCTCTGTCACCCATATACCCTCATGAGCTCTGTGCCACCTCTAATCATTGGGGCCAAAGGGTATGAGAGTACTGCTAGAGGGATGCGAGGAGATAACAGTGATTGCACTAAAAGGTATCAGGGGAAATAAGGCTGTTGAGGGCAAGTGAGATCCTGGCTGCCAGGAATGTCAGCATGAGCTGGCTGGATTTATAGCTAGTTCAGAGTGGGCAGTCCTGGTTAAGTGCTGATGTTCCAGATTTGGTCCTGAGCCAGGCTGGCGCTGAGAGAAGGAACAGAGACTGTTTCCTTTGTTGGGGTGCTACTCTTAACATGTGGGTATGCAGGGCTGCCTTTATCCCCGAGCAGGCTACCCTGAGCAACTGCTCTGCTGATATGGGACGTGAGGAACCAAGGATCTGCACTAATACTGCTCCTCCATTCAGAGAAGATCATAAAAATATGGTGTGGATCGTTTTCTGAGAAAGCTAAATCCGGAGCATCAGTCATGGCATTAGAAGAGTTTGTTTTGATATTGCTGGATGATATTTGCCCCTGATATTCATACTTGTTTTGCAGCCATTTGTTTTCCTGGATGGTTTCACAGCCTTGTGCATTTTGCTCTGTACAGACCTCAGCAAGGTGGCCTCATGGCTCCTTCAGTCAAGCATCTCCCAGTCAATCCTCCTTTTGTTTTGGGTGTCTCTCCCCTTTGAAGTGGGGTGCGTCTATGACAATAGATCCGTCAGTAACATGAGGGGGAACATATCGCATAATCAGGAACGTTCTGTCTAGAGAGAAGTGTTTATTATACACAACTTGTTAGGGACTGTCAATCAACCAGCCTCCCTTTGTTACTCCATAATGCATCATTAATGATGGCTGCTGCTGTGCGTTTAATTTCATTGTACACAAGGGCCTTGTCTCTGTCTCCCCATCCCCTTCCCCCTCTTTATAACCACCAGCACAGAAGAAATTAATAAATTGATCCAGGGAAGAAAGCTACAGGCTTGCTATAGGCTATGTTCATTGTCCTTGCTCTCACTGAGTTGCACCTTACTCTTGGAGAAATCTCTTGGATGTCAGTAGTGCTATTTTGGGACTACTACTTGTTCTGCAGCCTGAGGAAGGGGATTGCTATCTGCCTCCACACACACACAGAGGCATGGGTAACTGGCCATGTAAAGAAGGGCCAGAGGTATCTCATGAAAGTGATCTGTTGAGTGCTGGGCATGCATATGCCACATCCTTTTCAACTCTTCTTTCCTTTCCCCTCTGGATCTGTGAGCCCTCAGAACATGCTGATGCTTTGCTGATTGTTATTTTGCTCATTCAGCCCAACTCAATTAAATTAAAAGAAGAATATTCAGCTCCTCCAGGGCTTGTGAAAGGTGGCTGGCATAAACATGCTTCCTGGAGGCTATAGATTCACTGAGAAAGTCAGTGCCTCCCCTGGAATTTTTTAGGAAACCACAAATAGTAAAAAAACAACCCAGCCCTGAAAATCCCCAGTTAAGACTGATAAGAGAAAAAGCTACTTGTAGTGTGTTTGATTTGTTAAATAAGCCTAACTATGTGGTTTGGGATTGGTCTGTTGGAAGCCCTGAAGCTGACTTTCCCCTACTGTCAAAGTTTGCAGCCTTCATCTGCAGCTGAAATGCAGCAAACCAGTAATGGCTAGGATAATTCTGCTTTCTGGCTGGAGTCTGCTAATTGGTTTTGGTTGGTCTCCCTGTCTCATTTCTTTCTGTTTGAGTATCTCTGGGGCTCTTTTTTGAACAGCGAGGGCCAAGCCCTGTTGTGAGCTATGGATACCAAACTGTCTGGTTTTGTTGCTCTTTCCAGGATTAGAAATTGCTCATATTGCCTGGATTACTGGGGTCCTTTCTTGTTCTGTGGAAAATCCAATCCTGTTTTGTGGTCCTGAACCAGCTGTTTAGTGTCTACCCCAGCACCAAATCTTGCATAAGTCCTTATGTGGTGCTGCCTGCTCATAGTAGATGTTACTTTGGTGCACAAGACACTGGCATGTTTGTTTATGTGTGGTCATTCCAGCACAAAAGCAAGGAGTGGGTAATATACCCTTACAGTATTTATGCTCCATTCTCCTGGGTTTTTCCAAAGGAAGGGCTCTCCTTGTCCTGATACCTGTTTCACAGAAAGGCCTGTACCTACTGAGGGCAGTCCCAGGGATACTGTGTAACAATTGGACGAGAAGGGCGTCAGTCAACTTCAGATGGACTTCTGTAATTCTCTTCCCCCACATCCTTGGCTCTAGGCCATACTCTTTTGGGATTTCCCCCTGGCAAACAGCTTTGGCAGAGTTCTCAAGGCTGGGTTCCAGCTTGTTCGCTTTTGTCCCATGTTTGTTGGGACAGCCAAGCCTGGCTGTGGTTTTCTGGTATTGCTGGATGAGATCCTACTCCTGTCCATCTGCATAGGCATGACCTCTCCCTTGTCTAAAAGTGAGGGAAGAGGAAGCTGTGCATGTGTCCTCCTCTTAGTTTACAAGGGGGCAAAGCTTGCCTCTACTGCTCATGGCTAACCATTTGGCTTTTCAGCCAAGAGAGCGTCCTGTCCAGGAAGGCAAAGGCCGGGAGCAGAGCTGTTTTAAACAATAAGCAGAGCTGTTCCAAAAACCTTTGATCATTTTCCGTCTGAAAGGAGTAACTCACTAAACTGTTTTGCCTCAATTTTCCATTGTAAAGAAAAAATAACAAGAATTAATGTTTCTCTTCTGGAGCTGAGCATTTGAGGGTTTTGAAAATATTTTGCATATTTTTTATTTGCTGTTCCTGTATCCACCTATCTGAAAAGCTTTTAGATTCTTTCTCTTGTGAATAATTTCAGAGGTTTTATGGCCTTTGTTTCAACTCAAAAGGAAGTAAAATTTCAGAATGTTTAAATACTGGTCAAAATGGGTTTCTGTCTTCTGTACTGCTCTGTGGATTTGTTTGATATTTAACAAACACAGAATTTAGCACGGAGTAGGACAATTTTACCTTTTGTTTCCAGATTTTTCTAAGACTCACAGTTTCACTGGAACCACTTTTCTGGAATTGCTTTCTCCACTCTAAGGTTACTTTCTCCCTCCAGTCATCACTAATTCTGGGTCCTCCAGTGGTCCACTGATGGAGCAAATGGTCTTTTGGTGCTGGGCTGCGAACTCGTTTTCCTACAGTAAGAACATGACACTTGGGTTAAGGATCACCATGCATTTGTTGGTGCTGAGGGCATAAAGTGGCTCTCAATGTGAAAACTTTCAGAGTTTATGCAATTTGGTGAAATCCCTAGGTGCAGATTACTGAGGGGAAAGTGGGGTGATGTAGTAACCAGTCTTTCCTAAAAGAAAAATAAATTGTTGGCTTAAAATTTTAATGTACTCTTTGGTTTGACCCTGTAGGATGAATTCATCCCTTGGATAAATGTATTTAGGGAAAAGGATTTACCAATTTACCTACTAATACTTTATTCTCGTTTAGTGGAAGGCTCTCCAGAGAAGACCTTTCCATGTGATAAACTGGTGCTGAATTTCATCCACAAGACAAACTGTGTGAGAAAACTACCCGTCTAGGTCTTTATGATGGTAGGAGATTGAGCAAAAAGTTGTTATGAGAATGAAATTCCCAACTTCAGATTCTGAGTTCTTTGCTGAATTTTGTTCCTTTACATCCAGTGAATTTTCAGGATTGCATTTTCTTGAGGATGGAGCTATAAACCATAGTACTTCCCCCCCATTCATGGCTGGTGTAGAGCAAATAATTAATTATGGAGTCTTAAATCACTACTTGGAGCTGTAACATCAGATCATCATTCCCGATAAATGTCTCTGGCACAGGCTCACCATCTCTGATTTTCATGTCTCACCAGTTGCTATTTTTACATGTTTTATATGGAAGAGGCTGCACCAAATAAAGCTATGTGTTGTAGTAAGTGCTTGCAGACTTGAAAATGGCTACCACTCTGTTGTCTGCCTTATAACCTGAATTCCCAGCTCAGCTTTTTCCCCACGTCAGGAAATGTCTACTGCCTTTGAAACTCCTCTCGAGAGATGAAAGATTAGCTTTATGCTGCCAAAGAGCTGTCATTTCAGGCAATTAGAAATAGATCAGCAGATGCCTGGTAGTTTTGCAAATATCTTGCTTTCCTGCAACTGCTTCATTTCTGGCTGGTTTTAAAGATTGCAGGGTAACTGTGAGAAAATGCATTTTGAAGATGCAGGGTAACTCTTCTTTATTGCCCACATGCACTTTTTGTTTCTGGCTACAGTTTTCTGGCTGCTTTTTTACTGTTGATGAAGTTTTTGGTAGCTAGTAATGCTGCTGTGGGGTAGCTTTGTTTGTGGTTGAAGTGGCAGATTTTTCCGAGTCTCTGAAGAAGGAAAGAGAGAAAAGAGACATTGGCGTTGCTGAAATCAGAGGCAAACAAAAAAGCAGTCTTTATTGCCTTAGAGATCAGTCCTGGTCTAGGACTGGGAGGAACCATGCAGCAGGAGCTACAGAATTTCATCAATAGAGTGAAACCCTTTGCATACCCTTCAGTTACATCTTTCATTAGGAAGCACTTGCCAGCCCTTTGCTAAGCACTGATCCCAGCCCACCTGTCTGGTCTTGTCTGCTCTCCATAAATGTGCTTCTGCTTTCGTCTGTTTCTAGGTTAAATATCGCCACCTGAAATATGCAGTTCCCAGGGGAGACACAGCCCATGTTAGTGAAAGGCTGGGATCTGTTTCTTTACATTTTAGCTTGAATTTGGATTGTAAAATCAGTGTGGGAGAGTGAGGGGGAAGCTGGGCCACAGCACTGGGAAGAGCAACGTCTCCTTTGGTGACCTCTGCATTGCCTCTGAAGCATCCTGTATGTATGTGAAATTATGAACTCTGGTGACAACTCCATTTTGGCTTTCTCCTCTGTCGCTGAGCCTGTATTTTAACTGAAGTAGAGCTAGCAGGCAGTTAACCTGAGTGCTCTACTTTGGAGGTGCGCTACCCTAGATAATAACATAGTTCCTACCAAACTGTTGTTCAAAAGGGGTCTCCTTGACAACTAAGTTTATTGGCAGGGATCTGTTGTCATCTGATGGAAGCTAAACAGAGAGCCTGGAAGGTAACCAAATGTCAGGAGCTGGCCTGTCTGCTATGTCAGACATCTTCAATGGCAAAGGCAGAGAAGGGTCTGCCTACACCCAGAAACAGCGAGACAGTGAGACTTTGACTCCCTGTGCCCATGCAGATGGATGGGAAGGGGAAATAAGTGGCCTCAAGGAGCACTGTGTTCAAAACTTTGTTTTGTCACAAGCTCTGAGCCCCTGAGGGAGCTTTTTGTGAGAGGATCTGAAGGGTGGAAAATTCTGGGCTATAGGGCCAGGCGACTGTGCCCCTGATGCATCAGCTGAGTGCTGAAAAAGGCCAGGACTTGGACAGATGGAGTAACGGAGATTGGAGGCAGGGGAGCCTGGCCTTGTGCCAGCCTGTGGAGTGGGGTGGGCAGATCTCAGAGAGGAGCCAGACAGGGGTCAGAGGAGGGTAATTCTCAAGCGATGATGAAGGCTGCAGCTGTTGGTGTTAGAGGTTTTCTGCTGCTGTGTTGTGGGTATCAGCAGAAGTCTGCCAGCCCTGAGACCTGGGTGAAGTGGGGTGCTGACCACCCCTCAGTGGCCATGGAAATGTTCTGGGAAATTCATCTGAAGATGGAGATGCCTGGAGGTGTGCAGAACCCTGGAGAGAGCCTTGTCTGGTGTAGAGTGGGATTGTAAGACCCATGACAGTAGCTGGGAGGGAAGGCAGCGTCCTGTTGGTGCTGGCATTTGGATATGCTGGTGTGTGTTTCCTTAGAATAACCACTGAGCTCAACTGCATTTCAGTCACCCTTTGCAACCAGTCACAGCTCTCTGCCCTGTCTGGATGCTTCTTCCCAGGTGCCGTAGTGGGGCAAGCAGGGCACTTGTGGAAACGATCAGCTCATGCTGAGCGGAGAAGCAAGCCAGGAGCCCAGCAGAAGAACTAGTGAGTGAGTGAGGGCTCTCCAGTACCCTGGAAGCCACTTGCTACTGTCCCTGGCAGAGACACCCAAACTGTGCTGCAGTGCAGGACCTGACAGGCAGGCAGTGCTCTCTGTAATAACAGATCCTTTTGCTCCTGCTGTCTGTGGTGTTTCTAACTCCTCCAGTACAAATGCACATTGCTGCTTTTTTGCTTTGAAACTGTTTGGCTGGGTGAAGGATACGTGAAGTTATTAGAAAATCCAACAGCATTCCTGGTGTGAAAGTGGGAACCTAGAAAATAACAGCAAGGCAGGAACCATTAGGTTCTGGGAAAAGATTCACTGCATCTCTGCCCTCCAGAGAACGGAGCTCTCTGCCCTGGGAAGAATCTGCCCTGCCTTTGCCATCCCTAGGGCTACAGAAAGATTCCCTTTTTGGGGTGTTTTCCCAGGACATCACTGTCCCAGGGAAAAATATATGGGTTCCTTCTATCCCTTCCCTAGCAGTGCTACCTCTCCACCCCCCAATATGAGGCCCAGTGTGGTTTAGTTTGCCATTGTTTTACCAAGTAAATTTGTGGAGAGAGCTGACATCAGCTGTCCAAGGGGAACCTCAGAGAGAGGGAGCTGGTTTGCTAAAACTGAGGCATTCAGAAGCTATGTATTAGACTCCAAAAATAAAACCTCTTGGTATATTTTTGTTTCTGTTCTGTTTTCTTCAGCTTTATAAGTCTTTCTGAGCCTCATCTCCTTCAGGGCATTTTCAGTTTTTTGCAGCTGTGATGGATAGAAATTGCTCTTTTTTTTTTTCATAAATTTAAGCTGATACTTTTTGCACAGTCTTGGGACTCCAGAAAATGGGGTCTTCAGCAGAAAAACAGATGTGGAAGACAAGTAAGAATTGGCAGCATGGCCAAATACTATCAAAACCTCATCAAGCACCTTTGCTTAGTGCCAGGATGTGAATGCAATACAAACACTTGTCTATGGCTCAGGAGGTAAAGGCTTTGGAAGGCACAGGTCTGTCTGTTAGGTTGGTACATGGAGGTGGTGGAAGAGAATGGATCTTTGTCTGTGTCATAGCCAAAAGTGGTTTGTAACAAAGCATAACAGTCATTACTGTCCAGCCGGCAAGGGCTGTTGATGGCTACCCTCTCAGAAGTGCAGGCAGGTCTCTATTTTCCTCTCCCTGTTCACTGGGAAGTCTGAGATCTGGCTCAAACTCTGCAAGCAAAAGTTGTCTAAGAGTAGCCCTAGCTCTGCGTGTCCTCATTCCACAACTTGGGATGCACTGAAGCAGGCATATCAAATAGTTACAAAGGGTGTGAATAAGCCCTGGGAAGAGCAAGCAGATGGCTTGTTTGATGTTTGCTTCCCCATGTTTGTGTGAATCGTGGAAGTGGCAGTGGTCCTGCTTTCACCTCGCAGAGGGCAGAAATAAGTGTGTAAGAGCCCCACGCTAATTTGCTGAAAATAGCTGAAAGCCAGGCCCTGAAGATACTCGCAAGACATTGCAACTCTTCTATCTATTGATTATTTTTTTTCTTCCCCCTTCGATTTAACAGCTTTCAAAAGACAGTAAAACAGAGAAAGAGCACACATGCAGCCTGCAGTGTGTGGTTGTCTGTCCCAGCCCTCGTCTAGATGGTGCTTGTGCATGACCTTGCAGGGTGTGCAGGAGTGACCACAGAGCAATCAGTGGGATGGAGTGTGGAGACAGACATTTGCAGTAACAGAGAAGAGCTAAAAATGTACTTCCCTCCTTACCCTGGAGGTTGCTGGCATGCTATGCCACTCTGATGGCAGCAGAGGGGCTGGCTCTTTACCATCGCACATGAGCTCTGCCCTGAGCAGTCAGAGGCCAAGGTGGTTTACACCTGAGCTGGTGCAAGTCTCTGGCAGTTGTGGCATCCTCCTGCCATTCGATGGTGCAGGGGGCAAAATACCAATTGAAATGGCCTTGAAATGGTGCCAGCTCATAAGTGAATTTTTGTTTCTGTTTTTAATCAAGAGTATTGTTGAATTTTATGCTGTCATTAAAGCTCCAGCTTCTGGAGCCAATAGATAGTACTGTGAGAATCCCAGCTTTGCTTCTGAGCAGGGGGAGGAAGTGTAGAAAGATAATCAGGCAGCTTGTAGCCCAGGGGGCAAAGACAGCAATGAACCCCACATTCCTTTCCATGGGCCAAGTCCATACATGAGCTCCTGTTACAGGTTTTGAATGTGAGGATTGGCAGGGCAGCCTTTGATCTAGCTGGCATGTTGGGAAAAGCAGAAAGAGTACTTCAGCTTGTAAGGAATCCAGAGCTTGCATGATGGCCACGTATTCAGGTCAGCTCAGCTGAGCAGAGTGGGAATTAAGTGATAGAGGCTGCTGTCACTTAAGCCATTGGTGTGGGGAATGCAGCTGTGGTTTGGGGGCTCACTAGACCAGGGCTGTTTACACGCTGAGCATCTCAAGCAGGTGAGAGAGCCAGCCGTCTCCCAGCATTCGTCCTTCATGCAATCAAGCGATTGCTCTATAACAACACAGGCTCCCCTTAAGCCCGATTCTTGCATTTCCTCCCTGCCTTAAGCAGTCTTTGCTTCGCTTGTTTCTACATTTATTTCTTCTGTTGCACAAACTCTGGTCTCAGACCCCTCAGCTGAAATACTCTGGGCTTTCAAAAGCATGACTCTGAATTGCAGAGTCTCTGGCTCTTCTCTGCTGCATGCCCAGCTCATCTTACCTTTGGAAGAGTGAGCAACAAAGTGGGGTAGCTGTTCAATGTGTGTGAGCATTGCTGTTCAATGCTTAAAATCCGTGTGTGTCTTCTGAACTGCCACAATTTTGCTTTAAACCCACACCACTCTCCATTGGATCCAGCAATTACTCCTCAGGCAATCTTTACGGCCATGTGAGGGCTCTGTTTACAACTTAATTCACTTCTTCTGGTTGCCCTGCTATTTTGCAGAAACGTGCCTGTCCTCAGGACTTTGACAGTTCCTGCTATTCAGACTTCCCCAAAGGAGAGGATTTCCTCTTGTGGTTTGTAACCTACCCCTCCACCCAGCCCTCTTGCTACAAGTGATCTGCCCTTCACTCTGTCTGCTGGAGCTGGACAGAGATGTCCTGCACACCACTCTGTTCCTTTGAACTGGAGTGGAATGGGAAAATGGGTGTGGGGATCCAGCTACCCATCCACCTCCCTTTTTTCCAGACTCCTGACTTGGGGCAGACCAAAGACAGGACAGGCGATCCTGTATTGTGCCCTGGAGCATGAGTGAACCTATGCCATATGGAGTGCTGTCCAGGGGTTGGGTTCCAATGCCTGGAAACCACTTCTGGAGCTTGAAATGGGCTCCTTGGTGGGTTGCTTCTGGGTATGTTTGTCTTGAGACAGCAAGAAAGGTATCCCAGCAGTTTCTCCCATGAGAGCCTGAGTAATGTTTCCAGTGTGGGGAGTGCTCTGGGGTACATATGCTAATGAGAAATACGTGTTTATGTCATCCACTGAGGTTTCTGCTGGCTCATACCTAAGGTGTGGGTGTGACAATAGCTATTGCAATGCTTCTTCAGAAGCATTGGTAGGAGATACCCAGCATCCCCTGAGAGCTGGCTGCTGCTGCTTGGCATGGTGATATAACGTGTGGAGGCAGCGTTACTAACACACTGCTTGCAGTAGCTGCTTTGCTGTTTCTGTAAACTCAAAGGATACTTGGTCTTGTTCCTTTGATGTTCCTCAACCCAGATGTGTTATGTGTTGCCAGATGTCCACAACTGTCTGTGTTAGAGCATGCACATCTAAGGCTGCATTAAGTGCATCTATTAACCACCCTGGACTTAGTCCTTTGCTTGCACATGGCTCTGCTGACACACAGATTGATGGATCTCAGTACTACCACTGGAGTCAATGTGTAACCTCCTGTTCTACAGTACATTGCTCACAGCAGAGGGTCTGTGTCTTGAATCTCTGAGGAGCCATGCTGACAAAATAGCAATAACATTTCTTTGAGTAAGAAGCTAGTTTTGGCTTCCAAATGCCATTGATATTTAGGTTCGGTTTAAATTTATTTAGTTCAGAAATTTTATTGACTCGATTAAAACATACAAATACCACTTTGCAAGAACACTGTTGGTTTTTAATTTTTTTCCCCTCCTCCACCTGCAGGTAGGTTCTTCTTTTATTGTCCTGAACAGCTCCAACAGTGGGTTGCTTCTGGATATGTTTGTCTTGAGCCAACAAGTATCTCCAGTCCTGCTCCTCCAGTTTAGCATGGGTATATGTGCGTTCCTCCATGACCCCCTTTGTATTTAGTTTTGAATGCTCTAAGAATACTTCTGTTGTATTCCTTCTGTTCTGAGGATGAAATAAGTAAGGGAAACTTATTACTTAGGTGTTGATTTTGCCTTCTCTGTTCAGTCTGGACTGTTGGAGGGCTCTGTCCTTAAACTGAAATACCTGCTTCCGTTGAACACAGGAACTACCCCTCTGGCTATCTGCAGGTATGTGCTGGCTGCCAGTTTGCTTGCTTTTCAGTGAAGAAATAGAAAGTCTGCATTTCGAACTAAATTTACCTGCAGTGATTCATTCAGAGTACTTTTTTTTTTTTTTTTTTTGTAACTTACTAAAAGGCATTAGCAATAAATTCTTAACAATGCTTCTATAAACAGCAGTCGTTCTGCTTTGAAACTATGATGCTCACAGCCGGCTCAGTTAGGCTGCTGTGTACAGTGGCATAAATACTCAAAGAGAAATGACACAAAAGGAGCCCTGTACAGATGGTTCAGACAAAATGCTGGCCTTTCACTTCAATCATCACAAGCTGGAAATCTGGCATTAAACAGGATTTGTACACAGGTTTGGTGTCTGTCCTCTGGCTTATCCCCTCTTAGATTTACATCTTGCTCCTACTCTGTATGTTGTCTCCTATCAGAAGGCTTCTGATGTACACTAGATGAGCACGATGTACCAAATCTGGTTTTACAGAAGGCAGCCTGGTACCGGAGATCTCTTTCCTCTCGTAGCAATAATTGTGTCAGAGCTGGCTTCCTCTTCACTGTAAACCTTAGCAGGTGGCGGGGAAAGATGTTAGTGTGCCAGCATGTGGCTTCTTCCCTTGCCCGTACCGCAGTGTGAAAACTCGATCGCCTTTTGTTTTCAGCGGTTCCTGTTCTCTGCGCTCCCGAAGGCCGGGGGCCGGCGGGGCGCTGCAGCGCCGCAGGCTGGTGCCTTCCTGCCATCTGCTGGCAGCAGGGCTGCTTTGCACCTGCCAGCTTCGCTGCAGATTTTTCACAACTTCTGCAGGAGGACGATGAACATGCCCGTAGCAAGGGGAAATATTTCCCGTCTTCTCGTTAAGGTGGCTGGGTACATGTCAGTAAAGTCTGGGATAAGATTTGAAGCTCAGGGTTATGATCTAAAGGATCAGCAGCAAAGCAGAATGTCCTAAGTTTGGGAAAGCAAGGAGATGTTTTGGTAGCATCTTGATTTCTTAAGCTGTCTTTGTGGGAAGGGGTAAAATGGTTCTTCCTCCTCAAACCCAAAATTCTTTGGAATATTTCTTGCTTATTTTTGAGTATTCAGGCTATAATTCAGTTGTAGTTTAGCAACAGTTCTGCTTTATAGGGTCCTCCTAGTGATGCTCTTGTCTGTAGGCAGAGAATGCCAGTGATGTCTCTGGGCTCAAAACATTGTCTCTTCGGGATTCAGCACACTTTCGCCCTCTTCTGGGCTGTGCCTGTAGGTAAGGGCTGGCTGATGTCTGAACTTGGAATGCCTCAAACACCATTCAGTATGACACCTTCCATCTCTGGCAGGGAAGCAAATCTGAGAAGTCTTTTTGCCTGATGGTGACACTCCTTCTGGTGGGTTGTTCTGAGAGCCAGGGAGAGCACAGCAGTATGTATTTGGGTAGAAGAGCTCACTGGGGCCTCAGGTTCAGGCCAACCCAGTCATACAAGATAGTTCTGCATGGGCACAAGCAGAACAATCCCAGCCAAAGG
This sequence comes from Thinocorus orbignyianus, assembly GCA_013400375.1. Lineage (NCBI taxonomy): Eukaryota > Metazoa > Chordata > Aves > Ciconiiformes > Thinocoridae > Thinocorus > Thinocorus orbignyianus. The sequence continues at coordinate 102,995 of VXBW01004314.1, forward strand.
CAATGCAGCTTAGTATACAACTTGTGTTCTTTTGTTTATTGGTTTCAGCTGCAAATCGGTGTTTCTCTGTCTGTCCTTCTGCCAGCCCCTTCCCCAAGTGCCTCCAGGAACAAATAAGGAGGATTGTGTTCAGATGTCTTCTGGGCATGAAATGTACATCAGCTTTGTCTGACTTCAGGGACAAACATCTTTGTTAAAGGGCCAGCTCACACTCTTATATTCCCAATTCTACCCCATGCAATTAATTCTATAGACTGTGTTAGCAAATTGAAGAGGTCTGTAATCTTCTTTGTTTGACCATTAATCAAATGGTAGGGGACCAGCTGTCAGTGAGAAACTAGGGAGAACAGTGTTGGTCATTGCTTTCTGTGTAGCAGGACTGTATGCAGACTATATCCATTCCTGTTGTACTGGTAAGTATTTTCATGCAAGGGATAGCAAGCCCTGTGAGAGATGAGCATCCACAGGGAAATTTTAAAGTGTTTTCACAGCAACATCTATAACATATAGAAATATAGGTGAGATTTCTAATTACTGAATTCATTTGAAGGGTCTATATTCTCCATTTGCCTGCCTCTTCTAAGCCTAACTTCTTTATCAGCACTTGTGAACAAATCTTTTTATCATTTTTTGATATTGCTACAGATACATTAGGGAATTTGTAGGATTAAAAATCAAGATTATGCACTGTGTAAGATGATAAAGAAGGTAGTTTAATTTTTGAGACAACAGACCTGCCTGGACAAAATACCACAGGATACTGTGGTTTTCCTTAAGGCTTATTACTGGAGTGATGTGAAGTTTTCCTTTAAATAAAGCAGAGTGTAAACAGAGCATCTCTAGTTCTCATATTTTCAGGGGAAAGCTAAGTGAACTAACAACTTATTACATATCAGTTTGAATGTTCAAAGGTATTTGCCTTTCCTCTGTCCTCCTTGCAAAAATGAAACTGGAAGATACTGCTACGATTTCATGCCTGTCTCTTACTTCATGGATGTTTGGGTTGGAGACACTGCTTCCTAAAGCCTGAGGGGATTGGTGAACAGGATCCTGCTCCCCTGAGCTTCTCGGAGTCAGCCCTGATAGGGGGTGAGATTTGGAAGAATGAGCTTTGATTGTCATCAGCTTTATATCTCAAGAGGACTTTGAGATCCTACTCCATTAGGTCTTTTGTGTAGTTTTCTGACAGTTCTCTGGACCCAAATTTGGCATATGTCCATATTCCACTAGAATTTTAGATGAGAAAGGACTTTGGGACTACGCTTTTGAAAAGAATGGCTTGCTGGAACATAGTTTGTGAATTTTATGTTTGATCAGCAGCAATTTTGCTTTCTCTTCTCTCCCCTCCTTCACCTTACAATGTAGCTATCATCCTGATGAACAAAGAGATGACCAGGTCTGCTCTAAGTAAATGTCGGTGTGAAACTACTTAATGCCAGGAAAGCACAAAAAAGTCCTATGCAAAGAGCTGTAAGTGCTTCATGCCTAACTGCTACTAACATTTCAATCCCTGGTAATGCAGAAGTGATGCAAAAATAGAGCCCTTATCTCACTGCAAATGTCTACAGCACATCAGCTTGCTGTGAACACTGCCAGCCCCTGCCCCAGAGCTCCATCAGCTCCTCCTTCCCACCAGCCAGTTGTCACCTTACACAGAAAGGAGGGCAGTTACAGTATCTGGATCTTGCAGGACCACCTGGCTGTGAGAGTTCTTACTGTTGTTTTCTTCAGGTCACAGAGCATTTCACCTTTGGAGTCCTATGCCAGTGTGACAGTGGCATTTTGCTGCATGCCTTCACACAATGTGGCCCAGGTTCTACTCAGCTATAGCAGTGGTTGCTTTTCCCTTTCTCTTTTACTCTACTTTTTCCTGTTCTTGTGCTTCCTGGCCGCTTCTTGTGCTGCGGGGATGAGAGATCTGTGACAGCTGCTGGGGCCGTGAGCTTGGCGCTCAATGGAGATTGAATCCGCACAGTGCTTCCTGCAGCCCTCTTCAACAGATAACAGTGCTCAGCTGCATGTAAATGATGTCTAAAATTTGAGAATTTAGGAACTGACAGCCCCTTTCAGAAACTTCTCCTGGCTTTTGTGTGCTGTCAAAATATGACCTCTGCAGGATGAAGCTCAGGCAGGATGGTAGGAGCAGTGGGACCTGGACAAGCAGGTTTGGAGGGCTTAAGTTTTCCTCTGTTTTTCTGCCGTGGAACGGGAGAAGGAGTGCCCTAGAAATTTCTGCCAAGTGTTCCCATTCACTTCAGGGGAGCTTCTCTGTTTTCTGCTAGCAGTAAATCTGGTGTATAACTTCTTCCCCTTGGAGGGGAGACAAAGAGGAATTCTGCACGAATGTCAAAGCCAACCAGCACTTTTCATACAGCTGATGCTGTTCATGGAGTCTTATATATATTTCGTATAGGTGATTTCATCTGGCTCCACATATCTTCAGAAGTGTTCTCACTGGTGGGTGGGAAATTGGTTAGTACTGCAGGAAAGCTTGTTCTTACCTTCATGACCTCAGACACAGCTGCATTGTTCAAGCCTTTTTGATTTCAGCACTTTCTGACCAAGGATCTGCATTCCCTGCCTCCCCTCGCTAGTTCAGTCCATGCTTATCTGCAAGGTCAGCGAAAAAGGATATTGTGGTTCTGGCATTGGGAGTCTCAGCCATATCTGGCCTATCTGTCTTGGCTACCTCCAGTGTTTGATTCTAAGATCTATCAAAGGGGCCAGGCCAGGCATGTATTGATGGTGTCCAATGAATTCTGAGGGCTGGAGAGAGGATTCACTTCATGTCATCTTCTCTTCCAGGTGCCTCAGAAAGGCTTCCAAAGACACCTGCTTTCCCCTCTGTACTCAGAAAACATATTTCCTCTGTGTTTAGTGCTCTTATGGGGTTTGGCTGGTTTCCTGGTATCATTCTTCATTCCCTCTTTTTCTGACCTGTCCCATGGTATAAAACAAAACAGATATAGTTATTGGTGTATGACGAGAATGAAAGTGATTGAAGGGGATGCCATTCTGATCATGTCATTGACCCCAGGGGCCAACTGTGACGAAATTTAAGGGAAAATCAAGAACATTATATTGAATTACAACTGTGGTTATCCATCAGCTCTCTGATGGCTGTTTGTTACCATGTGTACTCCACATGCAAGTTTTACCTTTGCTGGATTGTTTAGTGAAGAATTTTTGAGTCAAGTACAAATCTTCTATTGCTCTGCAATGAGGCAGAGCTGTTAATACGGAATAGGCAGGCAATGAGGATAGGCAGTGTCAGTCCAGGACCAGTTCATAAGGAATAGTGCTGTGATTTGCTCTGACTGTGATTTGTCTTTATAGAAAACAACTCTGCTACAGGAACAGAAAACAAACTGATGGTTAAGCAGACAAGGAGGGAATTTCCAGCATGTTGGATAACTGTAAGCAGGAGGCTTGGCAGAATAGCTCAAAGTGCATTTATGATGGAGGTTCTTGTGTTATTTACAGGACATGAGAGTGTGGTGGTATTCCTCTGGGCATAGCCCTCTGGCTATAAAGTGGTGTAGAAACTTAGCCATTTCAGGACAGGCAAAGAGACACTAGGCGATAATTAAGAACAGACGACCATCCCAGAGGATCCCGAAGTGCTTTTGCAAGCTTGGAGTCAAGTTCTGCCCAACATGTACACATGCCCCTCTGGCTGACTTGAAGTGAGAGGATAATGTGTTCCCAGGTCTGGAAGGGAACAGCTTTGCTCATCGCTGGAGAGCTGCCACGTGTCTTCTGCAAAAGACACCTGGCGCTTACTAGTCACATTGGGATGAGAGCTTGAGGGAGGCTGGGTACCTTTTTCTCCTGTGCAGCCTCCAAAACCTTCCCCTGTCCTATTTCTATTGTTCTTTTCCAGTGTCATCAATGCCCTTTGTAAAGTGGTGTGATTGGTGTTTGCTTCTTCATGGAGAACGTCATCCTGAAGGTGAAATTAAATTTGGAGGGGGAGTAGGACTCCATTACTTTGGGCAAATGAGCAGTGTAGTGGGGCTAATTTAGCAGGTGAGGCTGCTGAAGTATTTCCCAAAGGACTGTGAAGACATCCGCACAGAAGCCACCTTTACATGCAACATGCAGTGGTGACCTCCTCATTTCACCTTCGGTATAGCAATACTTGGGCCCACATGAGTGCTGAGAAGGACAATCAAGTATACAAGGTTTAAATAAGTTGTTCTTTTCAATGTGGAAGAAAGATGACTGATTAAGCCATGTAAATTCTTGAGTGTTCTCTGGAAGGTGCCATGGTTAGGTGAGTTTTTTCATTTCCTAGAGAGCCGGCAAAAGGAAGTACTTTTTGACATAACATGTGCTTTGTGAAACATGGTGCTGCAAGGCACTGACTATACCAAAATACAAATGATGATGAGAGACATTCCCAGCAGGTAAGTCTGTCAGTGCCGTTAAAGACAAAGCTACAAATACGGCCTCTGGTTTGGGAAATTCCAAAGCCAGAGACTTGCTTGGAGGCTGCAAAGGCAAGTTATTATGCTGTACCTTCCTTGCTCTGTGACTCTTCCCCTGAAAGCAGTGAGCATCCAGCCTGCTAAGATGGATGGATGTGTTATGTACCTCACTGTGAGGTTGTTATGATCTTGTAAAGAGCACAGTAACACTGAAGCTACTAGGAAAACAAGGGCAGACAACCTCTCCTGCGAGGAGCTGCATGTTTGCACTCAAGAAGCTCGACCTGGTTTGTGTCCACTGTCGTTACCTTGTAAGCAGATGCAAGGGGGGAGTCCTGATGAGTCTCCCTCTGTGTAAGGTTTTGCTGAATGCTCAGCAGTGCTCTGTAAGGGTGTGAGCAGAACTGGCCCATCTAGACCCTGTGTAGCCCTTGCCAAATGTGTGCTCTCAGTCCTGGAGGGTGGAACTGGTAAAGCAATCTGTCCTCTGGCAGATTTTGTCTCTGGGATTGCAGTTCCAGGATAAATGGCATCTTGTGCCATTTCCAAAGGGAATTTTATGAGTTTTGTACACTTAAAAATATGGACACTGTATGGATACAGTATACAGTGTTAAGCAGGGTGTAGCAGCAAGCTGTTCTTGTAAGCACAATTTCTGCCCCTTCTTCCTTCAGTTCTGCTCGTCAGCTGCTCTCAGACCTCACCACACGTATTCTTCAGACCCTAAAGGCACCTCCTTGACTTGCACGTCATATTCTTTGTAGGCTTTCAGCTTTTGGACATTCTTATCTTAGTCTGGCTAATATGATTCTGGAGTAAGTCTGTTGGATAAGCAGATTGGGAATCATAGGATCATAGAATGGTTAGGGTTGGAAGGGACCTTAAAGATCATCAAGTTCCAACCCCACTGCCACGGGTAGGGACATCTCTCACTAGAGCAGGTTGCTCAAAGCCCCATCCAGCCTGGCCTTGAACACTTCCAGGGGTGGGGCAGCCGCAACTCAACATCAATTTGGAGGTGACTCTTAGACTCTGCTATCCAAAGCAGAGTTACACAGCAATGTAGGGTCTCCCCCTGAAGGTGCCAGTTTCAGCTCTAGAAGCAGTTTAGCCCCTGCTATTGCAGTCTCTCAGACCTGAGTATTTTAGCCAAGCAGGTCACCACAGTAACATCACTGCTGGTTCTGCTGGCAGGATGGGTTTGGGTGTTTTTGACAACACTGCCTTTTGCTCTACAGGCCCACCCATTGAATCTGGGATTCTTTCTGGTTTGGTTTTGCTTTGTTTTGTTTTTTTTTTCCTTTTTTCCCTTTGGGCCATGAAATATGCTTCTGCATTGGCTTCCAGGATTTCAGCTAGCTGGGTGCCTTCCACCAGGGCACATGGGAACTGGAAAAAAACTGTGACGCTACTTGTAAGATTGTTTTTAAAGAAGACTTTGGAGAAAGAAGCTGATTTCTTTTATGAGGGGGTGCTGGGTCCCTGCAGTGTGTTCTGCCAGCATATCACAAGATTTCTAAAGGAGCAGAGTCAGTAAGACATTGGTATATCAGTCTGCAAAGAGCAGGTTCTTTTGCTTGCCTTCCATATTTGACTAAACTGGTATCACACGGTTCAGTCTCCCCACTCCCCTCCCACCCCCTGCCTGCTTCCGCCAACAGTCCTCTCAAAATGTGCTTTGTAACTAAAGACTCTCCTAAAGAGCTGACTCTTTCAGTTCTTCTGCGTAACAAAAACTTGTGCTGCTCATAAATAGATTTGCAATTACCAAGGGAAGCAGAAGAATCAGTGCAATTCAGCTGCATCAGAGCTGGCCTTCCATCCTATCTTAAAGAAGCTCCTGAAATTCAACACTCATTACTCGACCTCTGTGGCAATATTTCCTTTGAACAAGATTCCTTTTCCGCAAGATCTGCTGTTTGCAGCAGAATTGTCAAGGAACTGCAGAGTCCTTGTCTATTGCCTTTATGAAAAAAGGCAAAATCTTTTTGTTTTTTGACTAGCGTGGGATTTCATGTATTTCTTTTAGCAGTCAAGGGTAAGAATTGCCTGCCCAAAGCAGAGGATCCTGAAGATTTATCATGAGCTTACAAACTGGTTCTCTGCTAATAACATCTGGTCTGTGGTTAGTGCCATCTGAGCAACTCCAAGCACTTTCTGAGCATCCAGGAAGTCGAACTTCCTTAGCTTTTGGGGCTTAAAGGAGGGTAATGATTTTATACAGAAGAAAAAAGGGCATGCTCAAGGTTATGCATTAAACTGGGTGGAATTGGGAGGAGAACTCAGGAGCCCTGACTATGCTGCATCCTGCAAAAGGATTAAGCAGTAGAAAGGAGGGAGACAGTGGTACATGTGGGTGATCCTTAGCCTTCCCTATAGAAGAGATCACCTATACAAGGAAGATTCCATCTATATGTCTTCTCCCTACGCTGCCAGGACCATGAGGGGGGCATACACCCAGCACAGTGTGTTCTGACCAGCCAGGTGAGATGAATGAGCTCTGCCCCTGCCTTCGACAGCAGGTGTGTCAGATCCCTGCAAACCTGGCTGGGCTCAGCTTGTCTTAGATCCTGGGTGCAGGCTCTGCATTCCCACAAAGTGCAGTTAGTTTCCCAGTGACACATTTCTGTGTATCTCAGAAACAGTCTTGGGGCTGGGGCAGCTTCCCTATAAAGCCTCTGCTTCTTGCTGGAAGTGCTGAATGAATAAGGGCAAATCAGATCTGAATCAAAAGCAATTCCCAGCGTTTCTGATCTCCTCAGAGACACAACTGATTCCTGGAAGCCCTCTGGAGAGCTTTTCTGAGTGGGAGTTCATTTGCCAAAGGGCCTGGGGTGGGTCTGTGGAGGAATTGAAATGTACAGCCCTATTGATATCGGTGGGGACTTTGTGATTTCTTTTATGAGGGGTATGTACTTATGCTTCTTCCCAAGAGCTGGGGGTTCAATAGCAGCAGCATGATGCTCGTTTTCTTTCAATATGGTTACTAAAAATGTTACTTAAGACAATACTGGCTGCAAGTAACAGGAGACTTCTGCTGGAGCTCAAGCTAATAGTTTGGAAAGGGCACACTTTAAATGCAAGGTCAGCTGATGATCTGTGCCAGAACATCACATCATTGCTATTGATTGAGGAAATGAACATCCAAACCTCTTGTTTTCTGGAGATTAAGTTACCTGCAAAGCAGGAAGGGACAGGGGGAAGAAGGTATCAATGATAATGACAGTTCAGGTGTTGGATTTCTCTAGAGAAAATCTCAATTGAATCTCAATCCTGCAGGCTTTCTCCTGTAGTGTGTGGGAGAGAGAAGAGAGGGAGAAGGACATTTCTAATTTTGTCCAGTTCTTCTTTCCCTCCTGTCTCTCTGTGTGCGTGTGTTGAAATGTGTAAAGCATCCAAGTGTCTCAGTTCTTCTGATCATTCACAACCAGCACTCTGTCCCCAGGCTGAACCCACAGCGCTTTGGGTCTTTGAGCAGGGTTGGAGAGGCTACCGTGGCATCTTCTGAACTGTAGTATGGGACTGAAGGGCAGGTGCCAGGCACATTTATTGTGTGCTGCAGCTATGTTTAACAGCTGATGTTACAGACTTGTGTACTTCTCAAATCAGATTAGATGGCAAAGTCAAGAGGTGAGCAGGGAAGCTCAGTGATGAGGAGCAGCAGCTAACATCGCTTTTACTTGCTGAATGGTGCTGCACCGTTGCCCACAGGCTGCAGCCAGCCCCTTACCATTAACCTGAGGTCTTTTCCTCCAGCTCCTGGCTGTCCTTTATCTGTTACATCTGTTATACACAGATAAGCTTGTGTGCATCGTTTGTGCACGTCTGAGGATTATCATGCCTGTAAAAGATTTCAATAGCCTGGCCATGCTACCGTTATGGTTTAGTAGACTCTTGCTTGCCTCCTGTGCTGGTGATGTATAGAATAGATTTGTGATGTTAAGAAGTTGAAGACGACCTGTGAGGGACCACATTAGGTTTCTGAGCCAGTTGCAACCCTTTTCTGGTACAGAAAGTCTGAAAGGACAGGAGTGTTGCAGTAACTCATGGTCACAGCAGCTTGCAGGACCGTGGGTCCACAGGGAGCCTTGCAGGCTGTGCAGGGGGAGTGAGTGATGCAGATGTCAAGGAAGAAGATCAAGGATGTGCACTGTGTGGACCATCTTCTCCCAGCTGGTTGGTGTGGAACATGAGCAAGATGTTTGCTACTGCAGGTGCTGGGGTCTGTGTTGGAGAACAGGAGCAGCATAGAGCTGGTGCCTTGGGTCTGGTTTGGCACCCAGAAGAACTCCCATGATATGCTTCTGCATGTAAGGCTCTGCAAACCCTCCTTTGTGGAGCTTTTCTGAGCACGCTACTGCTCTTTAGTCTCCTCTCTAGTTCCCATGCAGCAGAAGTGTCCCTTAATTCATACAATACCTGAACTTCACCCCATTCAATCTGATGAGACCAGGCTAGATAGACTAACAGAATGACACGTTTTTTTGTTCACATTTTCTTTTGGTGACAGTGGTTGCATACCTAAGGCATCAGGAAGGAAGACTTCAAGAAGAAACACCTAATTAGGAAATGCATATGTTAGAAGTAAGGTTTTTGTGTAATATTTTTTGTGGTCAGTTTCTTCAAAAACAGGTCTGTAGTTTCCTTCTTATTTACACAAAGCTGGTCATGAAATAGGAGCAGATCCCAGTACAAAGTGCAATGGTCGTGAAATAATTTAATCTGAAATTCTGCAATGGATGGAGAGTACCTTTGCATTGATTTTTTTTTTTTTTTTTTAATGGGAAGAATAGTTTCTGTGTCATGTGCATCAGAGCCCCAGTTCATTCAAGGTTGTATTGCAAATGTAGGTGTTATGTAAAAGTAGAATCTCTTTTCTCTGTCTTTATTCTCCTTGTATAACAGTGCTTGGATTAGAAATAAATTCTATTTTCCTGCTAGTGAAGGAACAACAATAGAATGAAATTCCTTCTGTAGAAGCCATTTGCTCACCTCTGTTATTCTGAACTGACTGTTCAGTAAAACAATCACCAAACTTGGCCTACAGGCACTGCTCCTAATTCTCACATTCCCTGCTTTTCTCATGCTGTTATGATGTCACATTTTATAGCTTGAGAAGGTCTTGAACTAGTTTCACAGCCAGTAAAACAGAACTTTTTTAAAGTTCTTTAGACAAAAGTGGTAAATGGACACCAATCTTTTACTTAGCAAAATATCAGCTTTGCCAAACCACCTGTTCAAAAGAACATGTCACACAAGATATGACTACAAATTATGTGTTTTGCCTGGTAGCAGCAAGAAACTTCTAAAATATCCGTGAGCCCACTTTGATGCCATGAGAGATGTCCTTCAGCTAAAAGAGATTTTTTTTGTATTTGACACTAAGTTCTGCATTCAGTTTTTACAGGTAAATCCACAGGGCTTTACAAATTTCATAAGGTAATTTATAACCACTATTTCCTCCTCCCCTCAGATGGTTTTGGTACTGAGGTAGAAAGAAGAGAATTCAAATGTCCCACTGGTGCTATTATTTTTAAGTACTTGGGTCAAGTAACCAACCTTGATATTTTTCTTCTTTGCATTCACACTTACATGCTTGCTGAGCTGGAGTGCCTGCTTCTGTTATATGCCATGGTTCTCTCAGCATGTGTTCGAGCTGTTGAAACTTGGATTAAAGTTTTGTGCAAGGGCAGTATACGCCGTACAATGGTGGCTAATGGGAAACCCCTTCACATTTCAAATAGATTTATGAATAAAGGGGCAATTTGAACACATTTCAAAACCCTAAAGCTCTAGTGAATCCTGAATTTGGCCATCTCAACTATTTATAGGATGTTCTATGCCTATTCTAAATATTTTCCTCAAGGGGACCTCATCTCAACCCCCTGCTCTACAGCTTAAATTGGATCAGCAATGCTGCTATGATCTGTTAACAAAAATTCCTTCTCTAGCTCTGTGGCAGAGCTGAAGATGTTGGTCCAGGCCTTGAAGGGGAAATTCTGTGCCAGGCAGAGCTCAGGGGTTTGGATTTAAGTTCTGCAGTGAGCGAGGTAGAGAGTTATTGATGACATTGCTTTGGTTTTTTTTTTAATATTCCTTCTCTGCTGTTAGGTCTAGAGTTCGGGGTTGGGGACAGGAAAGGGACTTATTGGCAGTGTATGGCACCTTTTCCTTTCAGGAGTCTTCAGCCTTGCAAACTAGGCTTAATGTTGAGCCCACAAAACATTTTCTTTCTAGACAAAGTGTAAAGAGTGTTTTGTGTACAGAAAAAATAATTTCCTATTGCAAGGATACTTGAAACTGGTGTTCTCTTTTCTTTCTCTGCTCTAAAAAAGAGAAGTGTCTCTTCTGTAGGTACTTTGAGAGTACCTACATAACAGTGCTTGGAGACCCGTGCCTCTGACCGTATGGGATGGTTCTTCCAGCAGTGTTTTCCACACAGAAGCCTCCTCTGTGCTAGCTGGCATTTTGCAACCCCTCTGGCAGTAGGGCAGGCTGTACAGGCTTTGCCCAGTGCAAGCTTTGCTTTGTGCTAGTGAAGGCAGGAGTGCTGTAAGATGATGCAGAACTAACATTGCAGGAGTGGCTTCTGCTCTCATCTGGCTGTGATGGTTGATCATCCATGTTTACTGTTATTTCCAGGCAGATGAATATGGAGTATTTAAAAAGCAGGGCTTGAATGGTGTCAAACTATAAACTCAGTTGCTCCCACAATAAGGACAGAAGATCTCTTCAGGCCAAGGAGAGCAGCTTATCCCACAATAGTAGTGAAGAACCTCTACCTTTTAGAAAAATCATATGCTTTTCTTTTTCAGTCAAAGCCTTTGGCTGTACCATAGTATAGAAGTTCTTGTGCAAAGGGCACTCTACAGAACTTCACAAGACATTTTTCATCCTTCAGGTTTAAAAATATTTAGAAAAATACATCCTTTATTGAATTCTGTAGGTTTGAACAGTTTCTTCTGTAGGACAGTTAGATTCTGTCTGCCTCTCTCAGGAACATCTACAGATCTGCATGGTGGACGCTGGAGATCACAGTCCTGAGTGGAAAATTTTAGGTCAGTGTAGAGGCAGGATGGACCATCAGGACCCTACGTAACTTGAATAGCTGAGCTGCCCCCCAGTAAAGGTAGGTACTGATTTGTATGCTTGGAAAAAAGCAACTACTCCCTGTCCTTGATGGGAACGACCCAGACTTTACTCCATGGGTTTTGGACTCACAACTGGGGTGTAAAACACCAAGGCTGCTCACACTGGTTCCAGGACAGAATTTGGAAACAGTGTGTCAGTACTGTCTCCAGACGTTCCATCAAGGTGACTGCCACTTACTTGGCTTCAGGGGTAGAGAAGCCTGTGCAAGGCTTTGCTACTCCACAGACCAGGTAACGTGCTACGTCACTATGTATCTAAGCCTCAGAAAATGTCTGAGGTTGACAGATGCTTTTCTTTATGGGGCAGCATGTGGCAAGATCACAGAATGGGATTAGTTCAAGACCTAGCAGGAAGTTTCTTAGCACTGCTCCAGAGCTATTTCCTTCTCTTACGGCCTCTGGAGCTGCATGAAATGGAAAGGGTTATGTCCTTGCCTGCCTGACAGGATAAACATCCCAGCTCAGTGCAGTAAAATGGACTGGGTCCAGTCTTGGAAGCAATGAAACAAGTAAAGTGCATTTAACAAGGAATTTCACACAGGGGATTGTACAGTTACCCTGAATATTACCTTAAGATGCGTTCCCCTTCACACACACGCCTCTTACTACAGTCTCCCTGGCTCTTCCAAGGAATCAGTATCAACATAGCTTTAAATTCTGCTCTGGTTATAGTTTACTTGTGTGCATGCAGGTAGTGTTTCTTTGCCCCTGTCCTAGCAAGCAGGAAAGGACAGGTGAGTGTCCCTGAAAGCACTGCCGTGCCACTCAGGCTAGTGCAGTCTCTGGGTGCTGCTGCTGCTGCACTCTGCTAGGGAGACCCACTCCATTCAGGCGGTATCTGTGATCCTGTGGGGATGCATTAACTCAGGAAAGGCTCTGCACTAGCTGAGGCTCTGCCAGAATGGGTGTTCAGGCTCTGGTGTTGATCATTTGTGTTAGCGTTTCAGTGAAGAAATGCTCCTAATGGATCTCTCTGTGGTTCCTGGTCTGACAGTGTGATCAGCCAGTCTCTGGCTCTCCCCACCATGCCTCTGGTTCATTCCCACTGACGTGTCTTTAAGACTGGCTTCCTTGTAATGGAAGGCCTCCATTTGACCAGTCTTGATATAAACAAACTACAGTGCCTTTTGGAAGGCAGAGTAAGTAATGCATGCTAGCAAAAACTAGTACATTTGTGCTTGTAAGAAACAGTGATATGTCCTTTTTGCATAAAAGATTCAGCTTCTCCATTCTGAGTCCTTCCCTTTAGTTCCCTCGTGGCCTGGGTGTGTCGTCTCAGTTGAGGCTGGGAAGGAATCAAGAGCATTTAACCACAAGATGAACACCAGGAGGGAAACAGCCCAGATAGCATAAGCAGACTACAAAGCACTCAAAGTGTAGAACTGGATTTTAAGACTAATTTGAACACTGAATGAGGTGCTAATATCTCAGTTAGGGTGTGGAGTCTCAGTCTGCTGTTCACATGCTGTGAACAGAAGATAGTGGTATATATAGAATACACAGTCAAAGACTGGCTGTGCACAAGTGGTGCAAGCAGTGCAGGCTGAAGGGAAGAGTCTGGTTTTGGTGATGAAAATAGAAATCTGTCTTCACGTCTGTGCTCTGGGGCGCTGATCAGATAGTTTATGTCATGATACTGTCATTATAGCTTGAAGAACCAATTTCAGAGCTGGTTTCTCTAATTGCCTAATAGTTTAACCTGTCTCCATTCCTCCGTAAAAGGAAGACATGTTACCTTTGTTCATGTTGCCTTGTTCATCAGTAAATGTAAAGCAAATTGTAAAATCAGACCTGCTTGAACTAGCATTTGTAGGTATTCATTCACTCGTGCACAAACGAATGCCCCGATGCTGGTCCAGCTTTTTTCTTATCCCAGAAGGAAAATAAGAACAATGAGTCAGTTAATAGTCATTTTTCTTCTGGCAGTGTCAGGGAAGCATTTGAGTACCATGGAAATAAGCAACAATATTGGAAAAATTTGGTTTAAAAGGTGCTTAAGAAGTTAAATTTAGTCCTGGAAGTAGCTTTGCTGTGTTTTACCAGAGGCTTCTGCTTTTTTCCATTGCTCTCGGTATGATATTTAGGATGGACTTTGCCCATTCCCAGGAGTGCGGGAAAGGTCCTGAGTCAGGTGGGTCTAAAGGTTGGCTGAGTGCTGGACCTGATGTATGTTTGTGTTACACAAACAGCAATGGATACCTCTGGTTGCTCTTTTACCCTGCTGGGCATGGGATGGGTTTTAATCCTGGTTAAATCCTGTATCCCAGATCTGTTTGCTTTCTCTTAAAAGGACTTGCCTTTCTCTCTTTTGCAGGCATGGTTCAGAAACTTGACCAGAAGCTGCCTGTAGCCAATGAGTACCTGCTGCTTTCAGGTGGTGTGCGGGAAGGTGTGGTGGACATTGATCTTGACGAGCTAAATGTTTATGCACGAGGCACAGACTATGACATGGACTTCACCCTGCTGGTTCCCGCACTGAAGCTGCATGACCGCAACCAACCCGTCACTCTGGACATGCGCCACTCAGCTTTGTGCCACTCCTGGCTGAGCCTGCGTCTGTTTGATGAAGGAACCATCAGCAAATGGAAGGACTGCTGCACGATCGTGGACCATATCAATGGAGCTACCAATTATTTCTTCTCTCCAACGAAAGTTGCAGACTGGTTCTATGACTCCATTAGCATTGTCCTCTCTGAGATTCAGAAAAAGCCTCAGCGAGGGATGCCAAAGGTGGAGAAGGTAGAAAAGAATGGGACTATCATATCTATCATTTTGGGAGTGGGCAGCAGCCGCATGCTGTACGACATAGTCCCTGTGGTGTCCTTCAAAGGCTGGCCAGCAGTGGCCCAGAGCTGGCTGATGGAGAACCACTTCTGGGATGGGAAGATTACGGAGGAGGAAGTCATAAGTGGGTTTTACTTAGTGCCTGCATGTTCCTACAAGGGGAAGAAGGACAATGAATGGAGGCTGTCATTTGCCAGAAGTGAAGTGCAACTGAAAAAGTGTATCTCCAGCAGCCTCATGCAAGCCTATCAGGCCTGCAAAGCTATCATCATCAAATTGCTGTCCCGCCCCAAAGCCATTAGTCCATATCACTTGCGCAGCATGATGCTGTGGGCTTGTGACAGGCTACCAGCCAGCTACTTGGCCCAGGAGGATTATGCAGCCCATTTCCTCCTGGGTCTCATTGATGATCTCCAGCACTGCTTGGTCAACAAGATGTGCCCTAACTATTTCATCCCCCAGTGCAACATGCTGGAGCATCTCTCTGAAGAAACTGTCATGCTGCATGCACGGAAGCTGTCCTCAGTCCGCTCAGACCCCGCCGAACACCTTCGAACTGCCATCGAACATGTCAAAGCAGCCAACCGGCTAACGCTAGAGCTCCAGCGGCGGGGCAGCACCACCAGCATCCCCTCCCCACAGTCAGATGGAGGGGACACCAACCAGCCTGATGACCGGTTAGCCAAAAAGTTGCAACAGCTAGTGACTGAGAATCCCGGGAAGTCCATCTCCGTCTTCATTAACCCAGATGATGTCACAAGACCCCACTTCAGAATTGATGATAAATTTTTCTGAGCTTTCGTCAATGTTTTTTTCTTTTGTTTCATTTTTAAAAACTCTTGCAGTGTGCAGGTTTTTTTGTTTGGTTTTCCTTGACGGCTTAGTCTCTTGTTTTTTACATATCCAGCATAGAATGGATCTGTTGAGAACAATCTGAATAAATTATAATTCCTGGTTCTGCAGGACGGTGCAGATTTTGAAACAGTATATTACTATTTCATATATGCTGCTTTGATATTTTTTTTTGCCAGCCCAGCCCCATTGTCTGTGAGTAGTTTCTAAAGGAGAACGTGCACTGTAAACACACATGACACAGTCTAATGTAGATTTTATTTTTTTTTTTTCAAGCTTCCATAATTTATGTACATTGTTGGGTCAGGGGAAGGCAGAATTCACCTTCCATTGCTTCGGAAATTCACTTCTCTTTCCATGAGCTTCCATCACCCCAAGGAAATGAGAAGGTACTCTGGGTTGGAAACCACTACTAGTAATCTAACAAGGCCAAATCTACTGGGCTGAAGCCCAGTTCATCTGTTCTTCATGCTTCTCACACTAGGGGAGAAATTTGACTTCAAAGATGATGATGCAGCTTTTGGGGGAAAGAGTTGTTTCTGTTTTGATCTACTTTTTGAATGTAATTGTTCATAATTGGACCTTTTACAGTCCAGAGGGTTGTTTCTGCTGCTTTTCCATGCAGAATAAGGTTATGGAATGTTAGTTTTAGTGTGTGTAATTATTCAAAGCCTTATTTAAATTCTATTAAAGAACATACCATTATCAATGTTAATTGCACTAATGAAATCTCTGCCATTACCTCAGTCCCACTGTTTGTGTTTCTTTCATGAATTAGCATCTGTTAATAGGTCTCAGTGTCACAGATTGCTTGAGGTCCCTTGGGTCTCATGGTTTCAGGTGATTTCTTGATTGTCTTTTGTAAAAGGCTCTTCCTTGTTAGCCGTACTACGTGTGAGAAGTCAGATTTTTGCATTGGCATATTTCTTTGGATGCGTGTTGTGTGTTGCAGTGCATATTGCATTAATATGTATTGCATGTTGTTGAAACAGGTTTACGATTAGACAAGGATGTAATGCTAAAGCAGTGGTATGTGCAAAGTGATCCAGCCAGATCTTGAGCAAAGGAGCTACCTTGCTTCCATAATGCATGTATTAGGCCTGATTCTTTATGGCAGTTACCATTCCCTTGACTCCTGTGGACTTTCTGACTTACCCTGAGACATACGAGATCTTACCTTGGTCTCATGTTTGCAGAAGTTGTGTTTTTGTGTAAACTTGTGGTGCAACAATAGCCTTGAGCAGCACATACGCTTTCCTTTTGTGTGTAGGATAAGATGTATGGTAACAAGGGTTAGTCTGAGCCAAAAATAATTCCAAGAGTTCAAGGATAGAGTGACTTTTTGTGGCTGGCTGGCCAGTGACTAATATTTAGGCCTTAAATCAGCAATTTGGGCTTACTGATTATCCCAGAGAAGCTGTTCGATCCAAACTTGATGCATGTTTTAAAATGTGATTATTAGAACAGGTTGAAGTATTTTTAAAATGAGGTGCATATCTAGTAAATTCTAACATGTAAAAATTGTCACTCTTTTAGCCCAGCCTTTCTAGTAAAGAAGCCAGGCTGGTGGAGAAACACACCAGCAGCTTTGGAGACTGCTTTATTAGATGGCAGGGAGGTTTCAGTACCTGATCTAGTGCCCAAGTCATGTCTTAAAATGAAACTTTGGCTCCTACATTTCTTGGGCATATTTGAAAACTTCACCCCATTGCTATAGCCAAGATATTCACATTTATCTGAATTTACCAGTGCACACTTACATGAGCCTGAAGGAGCTCTCAGAAGTTGCTGGCTAGATGGAGTGGATGAGGATTTAACTTTAAAGCACAATTGGCTAGTGATCGTGAGCCCCAGTGCAGCTGCAGTTATGGTCCAGGAAAGGACATGTATTGACTTCAGCAGAAGCAGAACTGGGTCCTACCAGTGTGGCTGCTGCCAAAGATGAGTCTCCATTTAAATCTGTGTAACCTGCTGGGGGATGCAGGAGAACCAGCTGGGAATCCTCTCCAGAAGTGCTTGGGTAATGCAGATTTGTTGAAATGGTCTTTTCCTCAGTTTCCAGGACTTCTATCTGTTGGAAAAAGAGTCTGGGCTCCAGGATGAAGTTTCCTATCACCACGTGAGAGAGATCTGCTCAGCACAAAACAGCAGTAGCCTGGCAGGCAAAGCACTTCCCCAAGAGTCCCAGTGTCTGTGCAGGTGCTCCTGAGTTAAGCAGAAACACAGCCTTCCTCATGCCTCTTCAACATCCTGATGATCAGCAGTTTGGCTAGCCCACATCAAGCTCTGGTGTGTGCTCCTTTTTTTTGGTTTTAATTAAAAAACATTTTGAAAAGTATCCATCTTGTTCTTCCTGCATTATGAGGAAATTGTGTGTGTGTTGGGTTTGGTTGTTTTCTGTTTTTTGTTTTTTGGGTGTTTTTTTTTTTTTTTTTTTTTTTTTTGTGGGGGAGAGGAGGCTTGGCTTTTTACTGGACTGGAAAGCAACTTCCCAGGTAGGTCTGAGAGAACGTATTCTCTGACTGGACCATCTGTCTTGTAGGGAGGCAGAATCCTAACCTCCGGGTGGTTTTGAACATCAGTCTGTTTGCTTCTTTCCACATAATCTAGCTCAATTTCATGAGGTAGGCTGCCAGCCTGAAGAGGTAATGTGGGCTTTCTGTGTCAGAGAACACCAAAGGGTCTGTTTTCTCCCTCTCATTCTGTCGCCTCTTGCCTTTGAGTGTATGATGGGACAGATGTGCAAAATGCATAGGTCTCTATGTGGGATTTCAAAGTAGTGAGTTGCTTTAGATACCAATCATCTGTTCTCCACTACTCCCTGCAAGTTTCAAGAGGACTACAGTGCTTTTCCTATTGGGGAGATCTTGGAAAGTCCTTCACACAAGCATTTTAGAGCACCCAGCCCCCTAGGGCTAAAGACTTGGCCAATCTAACAAACACTGGAGCAAGAGGGACTTTGCTTTAAACTAGCCATGTTTAAAGCATCATCTTTCCTACTCAGCAGGGAAGTCATCTTCCCTACTGACGTCAAGAGGGGACAAGTCAGAGATGTGAGCCCATGTCTCAAAGGGAGCTTCAGTTCTGCACCCATTGCCATGGGAATAATGTGAATAAAGAAGAAATATACTTTTTTTTTTTTCTTTTCTTTTGCCCATTAACTACCTTTCTTTTGACAGATGATGTTGCAAAAGCACTGGGACAATTAGAGTGGCATGTGAAAGAATGTAGGAGGTCACATGTATTTGTCTGTGTGACACTGTAGAACCTGTCACTTCTTCAGCGGGACACCTGAGCTGCTTCAGAACTGACAGAGACACCAGCCAGTGGGGGGTGGTACGCTTTGCTGTGTTGGGGGGGAGTACACAAATCAGAGCAGAAGGGAACAACAACTAGCCCAAGAGGTTTGTGAAAACCTATGGTCTATTCCTTCAAGCATGTTGTGTGAAGCTGTCACTTC
Source organism: Thinocorus orbignyianus (assembly GCA_013400375.1). NCBI lineage: Eukaryota > Metazoa > Chordata > Aves > Ciconiiformes > Thinocoridae > Thinocorus > Thinocorus orbignyianus. Next base: position 121,672 of record VXBW01004314.1, read on the forward strand.
TGGCTGGCTGTGATAAATCGGTTTCTCCACATTGTCCAATACTCTAGCTTGGAGAAATGGTGCTGTAACCAGAATACTACACCTGAGCATCAGAGTCACTCTTCATGAGATTCGGCAAAATGCTGGCAGGAGTTTAACTATCCACTGCCCAAAATAGAAGTCAATCCTCAAAAGCTGTTTTTTAACAATTTGTCTTTTCGATTGTCCTTCTGTCAATGTGAGAAATAGCTCTAATTTTGAACTAAATTCTGGACTTTCTCTCATTGCCTTGTACCAGTGTAGAACAACCTTACTGGGCTCAACAAAAGCATCCAAGCTTTGTGCCCTTCTACTTGGTTGTCTTATGGAGGCTGATCATATGCTAAGACAGGCTTGTGTCTGCCACAAACTGACATAGCAGTAGGCGCTGGCAGACAGCAGTCACTCTTGACACGAGATGTGCCTTCAGCTTTTGTTGGCCAGTGTCATGGGCCATGTGAAATTATCCCCACACTTTGTCTGTGGGCACTGGGCTCTAAAACAAGCATAGGGTGCCTGGCTTCATGCAAGGTGCTACACTGGTGCTGTTTGCAAGCTGTCAAGTATGCATCAGCAGCTAGCAGTCTCCCATCAGTTAAATTTTCTGTTAAATCTGTGGATATGGGGCAAAATGACTACTTCAAAGGCTCAGAAGGCCAGAGATTCCTGAAGGTCACATTGCTCTGCTCTCCAGAGGTTGTGACTGGTACTTGGACCTGGCTCCACACAGCTGCACCTTCTGAAAACATTTCTGTAACAAAGGTATATTTAAGCGTCTTGCCAATCTGTACTTTCACTCTACTTCCTGTAGAGTGATAAATACGCACATGGCAGCTGGGTAAATGGACCAAAAGTGTCCTGAGGTGGTGGCTGAGCTGGTTAAAGCCAATTGGCACTTGAAAACATGCTTGAAACAAAGTTTGTGTGCTTTGCTGGGTCAAGTTGATTGTGATCAGACTAAAAGTAAGCAGACTTCTGTCATATTTGATTAACCCCTACATAATACAAACAGCCATGCATAATACAAACAGCAAACTTGCATAATGCAAGTGAATGCGGCAGAGGGAAAGAAGATAGGCTTTGCTAATGATTATTTCTCAAATTTCTTTTTTTTTTTAAAGGTGTGCATAGCTAATTGGTGCCTAGAACTGCTTGAAAAATGTCGGTCTGTCCCTTTTTGCAGGTTCAGTGCTGGATATGTTTTTACCACTTTGTTTCATATTAAAGCCAGTGTGTTGGAAAGGTCACTGGGCAGCTGAGTGCGATGATGCTCAGCTTTTCCTGGCATTGCTCAGTGATTAGAAATATTCAGCAAATAGCTTATTCAACTTCAGCAAGTACATCATCTCCCTCCTGCCAGCCTTGCTTGGGGTGAGCTAATGGACTTTTAACATTATACAGCTTTAGAGAGTGACTGTCTCTAATAGCTCCTGATTAAGCTCTCCAGAAAGGCGAATAACCATCATGGGGCAAAGGCTAAACAAAGGGAGGGGGGCAAAAAAGCACAGATGTTAAAAAGGTGCTGGCCAAGGGACCCTTGCTGACATCTTTTGTATTTAGGGAAATTCAGCATTATATTTAACACATTTTGGCTTTTGAGAACTGCCTATCATATGGAGCCCAATTTAGTTCCTCTGAATGCTTTTGGAATAGTGATAAAATAGCCCTCCATCCCTTCTCCTCCCCCTTTGCCCACTTATAATCTATTATTTTAGGGCTGCTCTGAGGAACTATTGTGTTTCCCTATTATCTTTGTCCCTGGCTCAGCACTATGCTTCCAAGCTGAATGTAGGCTTTGGGGGTTATTTTTATCTTACTGACCTTGTGTGGTAGAGGAACACGCTCTCGTTCAGGCTCCAGACAGCCTGATCTGCTGAGCAGAGAGGTGTGGGTGCATATAGGGAGCATCAGACTCCCTTTAAAGTAACTCAGCCCCGCCTCTCCCTCTCAGTTTTTGTCTGTTAGGAATAACAATGTGGAAGACATGACTGATGTCTTGTTATGGACAGAGAAGACATGATATGTGATTCTGAAGTCAAGCAAGCCTTAGAGCACAGTGGAAGTTGAGCACAAACAGCCACTTCTCTCCCTGATTCTGTCAGGCCTTCTGACCTCTTAGTTTTAGCTTTCCTTTAGGAAGATGGAGAGAGATGATCTGCTGTTGTTCACTTTGATGGGTACAAATCATAGTTTTGGCTTAGGATGTTAAATGCTTCAGCCATTAATGGCTTTGTCTCCAGGACTCCCTATTGCTTCATGCCCTATCATAACATTGGTGAGACAGGAAGAGGCTTTTATGATCTGTTCAGCGTGATTGTAAGAAAGGAATGGCCTTTTTTCATGAATCCTAGAATGATTTAGGTTGGAAAAGACCCTTAAGATCAAGTCCAACATCAAATCTAACACTGCCAAGTCTACCACTAAACCATGTCCCTAGGTACCACGTCTATGCATCTTTTAAATACCTCCAGGGATGGTGACTCAACCACTTTCCCAGGCAACCTGTTCTGATGCTTGATAATCCTTTGGTGAAGAAATTTATCTAATCCTTCATTTAGCTTCCCTCAGAGGTTCCTTCTATTTGCCAATGGTTCTGGCTAGTCTTAGCTGACATACACAGTGCTATATTCATTACATTACTTTGTTAACCACTGGTGACACAACTGGGGTTGAAAAGTGGTGTCATTAATCTCTGGACTGCTGTGAGTACATATAGATATCTTGCTGGATACTTGAACTGACTGCACTAACATAATCTCTTCTGCTAATGAAAAAGGAGGGAATAATGGTAGACAGTTGCTACAGAAAGCCTCCAGAAAAAAACACAAGCCCATCAGTTAAAGAGAACACTAGAAACTGACCCCAATGGTCCTGAATCCCACCAACAAGTTGTGACTAAGGACTGATAAAGCCACAAAGGCATATGTTACCAGATTAGCAGTACAACACTAGTTCATCCCTTGTACTTTCCCCAGGGCATGGCTCTATTCAGCATCAAGACCCCCTGTAGGTAGAATGTGAAATCCAGCCCACCAGGAGGCATAGGGACCAAAAGCTGCTCAACTGGTTCCTCCAGTTTGTTTCTCCGTTTAACCAGTCTGCCCCATGTCCCCCTCCAAAGCATCTTTAAATAAACTCTCCAGAGGTGTTCTGCTACACAGTAATGAACTAAAATGAATTAACATGCTGCTGAATGGAGCTGGATAAATGCCTTCTCATTTATAATATAATCACCTAAAGCAACCTCATCGTCTGTGTCATCTGTGTCTCTGTTTTACTTGTGGAGCAACAAGCATCATGGTGACTGTGCAAAAAGAAGAGAAATGAAAGTTCATGTGAGTTGGAGTAAATAATTCAGAGGCACCAGCTTGTTCTTATACACAGTGCCGCCCAGGGCTGCCAGGGCACACTGGTCCAGCACACAGAAATCATGCTCTCCCAAGCAAAAGCAAGCTAAGGAGAAAACTGAGTGAATCCTCCAGCCTGTTAACTTTCTGTCTCATTGAGCAGCAGCATGACAGTGTGGAGGGCTGGAGTGAGGCCACAGGGTGAGAGGAGTGTCAGGCTGGTGGGGTCTTCAGATGGTGATGCTGTACCTGCACAGCGGCATCGGTGCTTGCATTACTATGCGTGATTGTGCCACTGACCCAATACAGTCAGTGCTTGAGTTTGAAAACTGTTTCTGAGTAACAGCTCAAGAAAGAAATGGAAAACAAAACAAAACAAAACAACAAAAAAACAGATAACCGTCTAAAAAGCAGTATATCATGCACAGCCCTTCCACAAGGCAGAGCTGAGAGTGAAAAGGAACTTCACAGGATCAGTTTTAATGTTATGGTAGACTTCAATTTAGAATCATAGAATCATTCAGATTCGAAAAGACCCTTGGGATCATTGAGTCCAGCCATCAACCCCACTCTACAAAGTTCTCCCCTACACCATATCCCCCAACACCACATCTAAACAACTCTTAAACTCATTCAGAGGTAGTGACTAAACCACCTCCCTGGGCAGCCTATTCCAGCGTCCAACCACTCTTTCTTTGAAAAATTCTTTCTTAATGTTCAGCCTTCAGTTGACAGCCTTCTTGTCCAGCTGTCAACTCATGAGGAACCTTATTGTGTTGAGCTCTGACTGGAAGGGGACATTTTCTAGCTGTACAGTTCTGGCAGGGACACCTCACACTAGACCATGTTGCTCCAGCCCAGTCTTCAACACCTCCGGGGCTGGGGCATCCACAGCTTCCCTGGGCAACCTCTTTCAGTACCTCACCACCCTCACAGTAAAGAATTACCTCCTGATACCCAATCTAAATCTCCCCTCTTTCAGTTTAAAACTATTACCCTTGTCCTATCACTACACTCCCTCATAAAACAGTCCCTCCCCATCTCTCCTGTAGCCCCTTCAGGTACTGGAAGGCCACTATAAGGTCTCCCCAGAACCTTCTCTTCTCCACACTGAACAACCCCAGTTCTCTCAGCCTGTCTTCATAGTCTTCATGTTTGAGGCATGAGTGACTCTGGCTATACAGCTGCATATACCTAGAAGAACTGAACTATCTTTGCACAAAGCCAGGGGTTATGGATTGCTGCAGTTTATGACTGGGGGTGGAATTTATGTATCACAAAGAACTGAGTTAATTTAACCATTTGTGCAACCAGATCTGACGTCTGAGGAACCAACAAGGTATTTTGGGATCCGAGTCGTGCCCTTCATGCATCACAGGGGCTTGCTGGCACAGACCTGGTACCTCAAATGCTTGTTAAGTGGCATGATGCCATCATCATTTCATAACTCACCCTAGGGGCTGGTGGGGCCCATATGTAACCACAGGTACTCTGACCTGACTGCAAAAAGGTCTTTCAGATCCAAATGCCATTTCTCTTTCATTAGTTACCACTGTCCCACTGAGCACTTCCCACAACAAGTGCTGCAAGGCACTCTGCAAACTCAAAGAGCTGAGGCTGGCTGCAATACAGCCAAAGGGCCATCACCAGCTAGGAGAAGACAGCATGCATCTTGCCTCCCCTTCCCTGTGCTTGGCTTGGAGATAAGGTCCAGGTCCTTAATGGTGACATCCAGCAAGCAGAGCCCATGTGCCTGCACAGCACAGCCCCGTGTGAGACCAGCCCGGCTCTCACAAGGAAGGCAGCTCTGCTCACAGACTGATTTGCTTGTTCTTTCCATGGCACTAATTAGACCACATGCAGCTCCAGCTTCTGGGAAGAGCTCTTTTAGAGCCAGCTCAGGTATCTCTCAACTGCACAACATTCAGCAGTTTGGGAATATCCACTCTGCTTAGAAAGCTAAACAGCAGTATTGCAGCCTCCCAGTTCTAACTGGAAATAACCTTCTGGAGCTGTTTGCCTGTGGCCTTGTCCCTTCACACCTCTAGCAAGATAAAACATTTTTTTGAGGGTCAGGGTGAATGCTGGAGAAGATCTCTGCTTTTCTCAGTTTTACACACAGTACTTCAGCAAATGCACAAGTTTGCCAGCCTGAATTCAAAACATGAAGGGAGGGATGGGGGGATAGAATAGCAATGCAAAGTCATGAACGTCTTTGTAAAATAATCTCTTGTGTGCATAACTCACTTTTAGTATCTGATTTTTAATCTAGTCACAGAGATATTATGTTGCTTTGTACTTCTGCAGCCACTGAAATTCCTTTGCATTCAGCAAGGGCCAGGAACTTCTGTTAAATATATACATAGAGTTTCTCTGGGTTCATTTGAAGAGAGTGATAATATATCATTGCTCCCAGTGGGGACATAGCTTCTTCCCAGTTTATGTCTGCTGACATGCATTAGAGCGGGGCTTGAATGGCAGCAATCAATAGTGGGAAACACAGCAGCTGAAACTGCTAAGAGCAGCTCTAATGTTCCTTATGCAAACGTAAACACTCACCAGAGAGCATGGCTGCCCAAATGAGCAAAGAAATAAGATTGACTGCTCTATTTGCTAAATGATTCCAAATATTTCTTGTTGGTTTCTTTTGGTTTGTTTGTTTTTGTTTTGTATGTGTGTGTGTGTGGTTTGTGTATCTTAAGGAAAAAAAACCAAAAAACAGTTGCTGAAACTGGAGAGGGTAACACCAGCCAAAATTAAGGAAAGAACACCTGTCTTTTTGGGACATGCATGGGTTGCTCACACACTCAAGGGCAGGTGGGTTATCCTGGGCTATCTCCAAGCACATCAGGACACAACTAACTGGGTTCTACCCCCTCATCTGCTTGGTCTCCACCAGCTCCTATTCTGATGCAGACCAAAGCAGACACATGCGTTCCTACTCAACTTTCAAGCAGAACTAGTGTATTGGTGTTACAATCTTCTGGAAGCTTCTGGGCACCCCCATGTCCTCTCCAACATTGTCATTCACTAATGCAGCTCAGCCTGAATCTGGACCCAACTGCCCAAATAGCTGAGTACCAGTTGCTCGCACTGTATTAACAGGAGCTGCTTGTCCTCAGGGTTGCCAGTGGCTGGACCTGGAGTCATGTTAAAAGCCGACTCATTTGCTCTGAACACACAGCTGATACATGGAGGGAAACCACAGTTATGACAGGCAGGCCCTAAGGGTCTGGGATCACTTTCTTACTCCATCTGCGAGCTGGAGTAATTGCAGTGATGACTGAGCTTCATAGTGGTACTGACCTCTTTCCCCTTCTGTAACACACAGAAAATTGGAATAGAAGGAGAAAAAGGACTTATTTGTCTTATTTCTTTCTGCACAGCACCCGTGACCTTTGTGGCACACCTGGCCATATCTCTCTGGGAAGGTTTATCCTCACCAGCTGGCCCCAGCACAGCTAATTGACTGCTCAGCATGGCTGGGTAAGGCAGCAGCCCAGGTGAGGGGTGTTCTTTAGCAGCCATTTGGCAGAGCAAGGTTATAAAGGAGGAATGGGAGGGCACTAAGAAAATCATGCCAATGGGTCTCTGTGATCTGAGGAGTGGCTGGAAGGGTACTGTGGTTAGAGGAAGGTCAGCCATGGACTGAGAAGTAAGTGAACCTTGATGGGGGACTTGTATGAATACGTGCACAAAGTAGGAAGCGGCTTTGTATCCTGGGCCTGGTGTCCCGAGAAGCTTTGGGCAGACCCTGTCACCAAGAGGGGGCTTGATCCTGAGCTGTGAAATGGTGGAAGAGCTGATCCCTCATTTCAGAGGATGTGTGCACTCACCATTCTCACCTTTGATTTTCTTTTCATGTAGAGATAACAACAAATCTGCAAGAAAACTAGTGAGCTGAGTAAGATGAAAAGCTAGGGTTTGCTTCTGTATGCCAGGAGCTGGGGACCCTAGAGAGGCAGAGGAAATGTTATGGGCATTTGAAATACCAAGTGTCCTGCTGCCTGCAGTTTTCCCGGGATGGGATCAAAATAACACAACAAGGAGAAATTTTTAGTGTGGCTGCCTAGCAGATGTGTTGTGTGGGGACATTTGGTTTGGGAGAGCTGAGCAGGAGATATCTGCTTGATCTTGAAGGCAATGAGCCTTGGAAACGCTGCTGGGCTTGAGCTGCCTGAAGCTGCTGTTCCTTGGGTAATAACACTGTCTCAGCCAGCAGCGCCTGCACACATTCATCTGCAGAGAAATATGTGGTCAGACTGTAATCAAAGGATGTGTCCTGGCACACATTCAGCTGTGTTTACTACTATCACTAGTAAGCTGGACACCAAGCAGGTATTTATCAGTGGTTGTAAACCCTTGTGAGGTGTCATAGAGGGAAGGGGAAATATTCCATTGGCTTATATGACAAATTGCTAGGAAGGGTGCGTTCTTTTAGACTGTGAGTTGAAAGAGTGCAAGCGTGTTAAGACTTGCTGTCCAGGTGTTTTGTACCTGTCATAGGGTGCTAACCTGAACACAGTTTGGGTGCAGGTACGTGGGAACCATCCTGTTTCTGCTGTCACTGGGTATGTTGGGTTGCAGGGCTGTTAGCCTTGTGGGGGGCCAGCTGGAGAGTCAGGAGTTTGCCCCAGCTCTTTCTTCTCTCAGAGAAGACAGCTGAGCTCTCTTGCTCAAACAAATTCAGTAGCTTGGTTAGATCCTTACCTGAGGAGTGAGTGTGTTGTCTGCATGTTGACTTTGGATTATCGCTGCCTGAAATGCTTGCAGTAGAGACTTCACTGACCCAAACAGCATGAGAGGCATCAGCAGAGCATAGGTGTACTTTTTCAGTGCTAACACATGAGCATCCCAGGCTGTGTTCTCAAAGTCCTTATTGCCTCCACAAACTTTCCAGCTTCTTGAAAGCATAACTTGCAACAATATGTTCACCAGTGAGTGCTTACTCACTGCAGCCTGATTTTGGCCTATTGTGTTTCATAGGCTGCAATTCCTACATGATACTCCATTTCTCAACTTCTCTAAACCAAGAAATATAGCCTGGAAAAGCAATGTCCTGCTCTTGACAAAGAATATTGTTTAGATCACCGTTTCTACCCCATAGCTTTGTTGTTACAGCTCTGCTTGTCTATGAGCACAGCTAAGGGATATGATTATACTATCCATTTCTGCTGACCCTAGATATGGAGATAAGAGCAGTCGCTGCCTGATTCTTTTTCAGTGAAGCTATTATGTGAGCTGTCTTGACAGTATAGACCCAAAGGAGAGCCTCTCTATGGGTATGTGGCTTGTTAAAAATATAAACAAAGCCTCAGAAAAGTAAATCTACAAAGTGCTGGAGGGCCTGCTTCTGTTGGTTCTGAAGAATTTCAGGTAGGTATTTATGCCACAGGTGGTAATTGCATTTTCATTACTCTCTGCATAGCCTGGTTAGCACATCAGTGAAAATGGCAGAAGCTGGAGTTCTCAGCTTCAGAGTTTTAATGATAGAGTACAAAAAGAAAAAACACCATCTTTTTTTCTCCTCTACCCTCCCTCCTATGAGGCTCTAGCAGCTGCCTCTAAATGATTTTGGTGGATTTTTAATCTTCTTTATAAGTAATTCTCTTACATGCTAGTTTCCATTACAGGTGGGAGAATGAGAATTTCTCTTTTCTGAATTCCAACCTCTGGATGAATCAGAAAACCTAATGGCAAGAGCGCTTCTTTGTCTGCTTTTAAGTGATGTGTATAAATGCATGATGAAGTCTCCCTATAAATGTGAATGGCTCACTTCACAGTGTCTGACTCCAGTCAGCTGCTGTTCCTATTTACCATCCCTGATGTTTAGTGAACGAGAGTTGTTGATTTCCATATGGAGATGAGCTAAAACAGCAGTAATGCTCTAGATCTTGTAGATTTTCATAATTGCTAAAGGATTTAGTTATCTTGAGTAACACGTCATCTCTGCTGGGAAATGCGAATGTTTCATGCAGCCATTTATATTCTTGAAACCATAGTGCCCTTTTACCTCTGAGATTTTTAACTATGCGGAATGATAGTATTGCATGACCTTGCTTTTGGCAGTGATTATGAACTGATGGCAGCCAGCAATATTTTCAGCTCTTCTCAGCTCAACTTCTGCCTTCCCAGTCCTCTTCTCCCTGTTTGCCCTTGTAATTGGAGATAAGCTTGGACCCACATAGTTATCCAGCATCAGAAATGTAATCTAGACATCTCTGCACTTCATTTCTAATGTGCCCTTCAAACAGAAGGCAGATGCCTACAGTCTATTTTCTGTGAGCTGCTTGGAAAAATATCTGAGCTGCAACTATTGTTAGATACATGTTTGAGGGACACCTGGAGGTGTCTGATGTTCTCACAAAAACAGCACAATACTTCACTGAAAAGCAGTTTTGCTCAAGGACAGCTTTATCCTCTTCCTAAAAGGAGATCAAACTCTTCATGGGAGGGCAGGCGGGGGCCACCAGGGACTTTGATATGGCAATGAAAGCCTCTAAGTGATTCATTTTTTGAGTAGAACAGGAGTTCAGACCGTGTGAGTCTGCACAAGAGATTTCAAAATACACTCTCATGCTGACTGGGAACAATGGAGGACTTGGTGAAAGATCAGGTGTGTGCCCTATCCAGGCCATTTTTTTGCTGAACAAAACCCGCTTGCTGTGCGGTGCTGCAGTTCAGATGCCCAAAGCTGGACCTGCATTTTCCAAGCATCACTGAGCTCCTACCTTCTGTTCCAGAATGACAAACTTGTAGAAAATATGAGGAGGAAAGTCTCAGCTGAGGTAAAGCGAGAGTGGGGGTGAGCAGTTACACATAGGTGATAGGCAAGAAATTTTGACAAATCCTTTGTCAAGATATTGAAGTCCTCCAAGTGCAAAATAATTCTTATTTCTGGATCTTGTCTCTGTCAAGGGTCTCCTCAGGATCTCTTTCTTGGGAGGCTTCATGGCCACCTACAAGCATGTAGGCTGTTTGGCAAAGATATAGCCAAGGAAATGAAAATCTTGGAGGAAGATCAAAGGAGGTATCCAGCCCAGAAAGAGCTATTTGGAGACAGATGAAGCTGCTCCTGACAGATGGGTTGATCTTGAGGCTTTATTAAAAAAAACAAAGGTGTAGATTCTGGAGACTCTAAATACACAGTGAGATATTCACATGATTGATTGATCTGAAATCCTGGTTGTGTTGGATTTGGGGGCTTTCGGAACCACAGGCGTTAAATGAGCTATTGCACTTGGCTGAAATTGCAAATATGTTTCTTGGATGTCTGAATCCTTCAAGAGGTGGAAGTGAGATTCCATGTTCTGGAATGCTCTGGCTGTGTGGTCAGTGAAATCCTGTGTTGTGCGGCCCAATAATGCTTGGTTATCCAGATTAGACACGGCATCTGATTATCTTGCTACTAATCCTACCCTCAGTAATTTAATCAGGATGGGGGTTGTGAGGACAGGATCAGGCAGAAATAATGGGCGATTGCCCCCTTGTGCATCTGTAGCGCTTGGAATTATTTCTTTGTGGCAATATTTGCAATGCCTTTAAATAAATACACATGTGAATTAGTGTTGTGTTATCATTGCAGCTGGAGTCTCCTGTTATTTCTCACTGTTTGTAGGTGAGAATTCAGTTATTGAGTGATTTGGAGTGACCTGGATTCCTGCATTTGATTTCTTTGGTCTCGCAAGGTGTACGAGGGGACAGATAGGTGATGCCAACTGAAACAAACTGGAATGGCAAAGAGTGATCCAGTCCAGTAAGAACAGATGGTGTTAACCTGCCTGTCAGGTCAAGGTAGGATGTCTTGCCTACTGCTCTGGGAGAGCTCGGTGAAGTGATCACTCATCTCTGGCAAAAGGCTTCCCCAGTGTGGGCTGGCTATGAAGCTGCTTGGGCGTGTGTTTGTAGAAGTGCCTAAAGGGGAGCGCTGTTCATGCTGGTCCAAAAGGCAGGGATTTAGACTGCTTGACACCTGAAGCACTAGATCCTACAGAAAAAGTGGTACCCAATATATCCAGCTTCCCCAAACCTCAAATTAATTAAAGCCTTATTGTGAGACCTACCTGAATATATGCACAAGGGAATAAGGACTGCTAAAGGAAACCTAAAAAAGCAATTTTCTCTGTGTACTCTATGAACCTGACCCTAGTAGCCAAGTAGAGTCTTATTCAAGGATGATTGGTGATGCCATGGGGTTTGGGATACATGCTGCAAGATACAGGCCATAGAGGATAATGGGTGCCCTCGGAGTAGCTCCATGCACAGCCATGTGTCACAATTTATGTAGGGCTTTTACCACAGCACCTATGTGTCCTATCGAAAAGGTGTTTGAGCAATGCTAATATGCTTAGAGCTATAAAATATATATTCCGTGCACATCTGCAACTTTACAAGGACTGTTACAATAAGCCTAGAGGGTAAATACTAACTTTTGAGAAGTGCTCGTGTTGTCTACAGCACAGGGGATGGGGGGGGAAACGAGCTCGACGTTTCTTGTTCCAGCCAGGAGAGGGCAGAGGTTCATGCTCAACCACGGGTGGCCTCGGGAGGCTGCTGCTATTTAATGATGGTGTTAATGGTCACTGCTGAGGGGCTGAGCACTTACAGCTGAGATGGTGCTTCCTTTCCTAGATCGTGACATTGGAGGATGTATGGGGCAGCTGTGAGTCAGAGCAAATGCTCTGCTGCGTCTGGGTAGAGGCCTGCCCTAGCACGGAGATGAGCAGAAGTGGGAAGGAGGAGGAAAAAAGCCAAGGGAGAAAATGGGTGCTGCAGGAAGGGGAGGAATAGCAGGTGGCTATAGTGAGCCAGGGAGATGAGAGCTCTCCTCTGTGTGGCAAATGTGGCTTGTGTCTGTGTGTAGATGCCAGAATAGCAACGCTTCATGTGTGTAGGTGGGCTGCAGCAGGGAGTGGGGGAGATTGGTTAGCTGGAGCTCATAGACTGGAGGGCTGCCTAGGAAAGGAGTCTGCATGCACTGGTCCAGTGTGTCTCAGTTCAATATGGCTCCTGCCTGGTGCTGTCCCCTTAGAAGTGGCACCCAGAGCACTGCACTGAGGATTCACTTCTGTTGCTTAGCTATTCAAAATATAGGGAATTTCCAGGATCAAGCTGTAAGTGTTTCCAGCAAATTATTTCATTTTGGAGCTGTTTGCCAGTTGGTGCTTTCTTGGCACTGGCTAGAAAACATCTTCCCACTGGAAAATAACAGCATTGCTTTTCCCACTTGCTGTTGTTAGTGGCTTTTTTGTTGTTGTTGTTGCTGCCAGTTGGCTGCATATCCCATCACTAGGTGTTTCTGCTGCTCTCAGCCTTGATGTTGCATCTTCTTGTCTTCTTCCTGTCTGTCCTCTTGGTTGCTACAGCTGCTCTTCTGTCATCCTGAACCTCTTGCCTTCTCATCCCACTGCAATGTAGAGCTGGTTGATTCCTGGTCCTGTTTCATTCCAGCTTGGATTCCTCTGCTCCTGTTACTGGAAGGATGTCAAACCTTATTGCCATGCTGATTCTGCTGGACTTTTCCAGTTTTGCCACCTTGATGACTAAATAGTTCTAGATCTCTAGCTTGGTTGCTGGCATGGGACTCAGTTACAACTGGCTTCATGCCACCTTGAGTCAGTCCAAACATTCCTTCTCTGCTTTAATTTCTTTTTCTGACCAAAATATCTTCTACTTACTACTTTAAAGTTCAAAAAAGATGCAAGATGATATGCTTTCCTTTCTTATCCTTGTCTGTTAGATGTGAGCATAAGCACCTTCCCCCATCTCCAAGACTCCATGTATTCCTATTCATGCTGTTATTCTTCCCCTTCAGTCCACCCTCTCTTCTCACAGCTCTTTCTTACAAAACAAACTTGCTACTCAAGCACCCACGTGTTTTTCTAAATACAGCCCGTCTCTGCACCTTGACTTGCAAAGTCCCTTCTTTAAATTCAGCCCTTCTTTCTCCTGATGTCATTACTCTTCTCACCTGCAATGTTCCCCCTGTGCTCTTCCTTTCCCTCCCTAGACTGTTTTCCATAAAGTCACTTGGAGGATGCTGTTCTTCCTTTTGTCCTTTTCTGGTCTAAATTTGTGCAAGTGTCTCATATCACTCCATCCTTGGGAACTTTCTCTCCTCCCTTTGTGTTGCTTGATCTCATCCAAACAGAAAATTTCTTTTGTGGATGCCTTGTCACTTCTCAGTCTGAGAACAGGAGATGGATATATCCTGAATATTTCTGTGTAGATCCAACTATCCGCTTGGTCAGTCCAGAGCAGAGCTCTTCACTTGCCTTTTCTCTCTAGCCCATTTGTGCTTTTCCAGTGACAACAGACATTGCCATAAAGTCCTTAGCCTGCATGTCAATTGCCTTGGATATGTCACTGGATTCCCAGGTTATAGCTATTTTGATACTATGCTGCTGTGTAAGGTTCCCTCCCACACACCACACAGACCCTCCCTAGCACCTTTTCCATTACTGACACACTTTTTCCTCCCTAGATGGATGTGATCTCAGGTTCCTCCTGTCTATCCAGAATGTTGCTTCCAAGCTAGTTTTTTCCCTAGTTCAGGAAAATATCCCTTGGAGTTGGTATTTCTACAAAACCAACCGCTATTGCAGCAAGCACTGTAAAACTGCCCAATAAGCTGTTTTGTTGTTGTGTTGGTTTTTTTTTTCTCCTTCCCTCCATTCTCTGCACAGCTGCTCCTCTGACAAGAGAGGAATGTCCTCTCAGCGCTGCCTACTGAAGTCACTGCTTGGTTCTAGTATTTTAGTTTTGAAAGACAACTGCTTTGGCTAAAAAATAGAAATACCTTTTAGCTTCATCAGTCAGCTAAGAGAAAGGTTCTATAAATGCAGAAGAAGGAAAGACTAACTTTATATGCAATATAAAATGAGATCCTGGAAAAAGGCTTTGAAGGGAAAGGGCAATGGTGATTCCTTTCTGACCCTCTTGAAGCAAATGGAGGTCAGCTTTGGGCATGGCTGGGAGTGGTAGCAGCAGGACTGTGTTCCTTGGCACATAATCTTAGGGGTCTGTCATGGCCGGATCTGGTCTGCATGGCAGGTGTGTGCAGCACTGATGTAGATAAAAAGCTCTGCTTTTCTGGGACTTTTGGGCCACAGCAGGGTCTTGAAGGGCAAGGCTGGAAGATGGACAGAGAAACGTGAGTCTTTCTGACCCCATTTAGGTGGTAAGTTTAGTGCTTTCTGGACTTTGTTCTTGAAAACATCTCTGAAACCCAACTTGGGCAGCTCTCCATGATGGGTTCATACTTAAGTGTTGCACTGCATGGAATAAAGGAAGAATCTGTGCAAGAGTATGTAGTTCTCCCAACTCAAAGTGCTACATTTTCTGCAGTCCATTTGGACATCTAACTGGCAGCAGGTTAGAAATTTTGTCCATAATCCCAAAGTCTTGCTACGTCCTTTGCTAAAAGATCTGCAACAAGAGCAGAGATGAACAGCTGGAGAGGGAACAGGATGAAAGTAACTTGCTGGCTATATTTAGTGTAAGCCTATATACTTCCTTGAATAACCACCACTTTTTTACATTTGTCTTCTAACTGCCACTTGGAAGATGTCACTGCAATATTTAGAAAATACTATAGGTTGCTATGTCTGCTCCACCTATTCACCAGCTAGAGTTGAGCTCCTTCTAAGCAGTCATGATTTGCAAGTCTTGGGTTAAAGGTATGTGGTTTGACTGTGCAGATGGGAGATGCAGCTGAACTCCCCTGTACCTCCTGACTGCTGTGGCCACAGCTGGCAAGCGGGGAGCAAGCAAGAGCCTCCAAAGCCTCCTGCTTTCATGATCAGGCATGCTGGTTTTCATACTCTTTGGACTGGTTGCAGCCTAACTTTTGGAATGGTTACAATGAAATCCCATCAAACAAGGAAAGCAAGGTTTAAAGAAACTGCTATTTATATGTGGGCTAAGCAAACAAACCAACTAAGCTTTTCTATTAGCAAAACCTCACAGGAGAAGAGGAAGTCAGGCAGTATCATGACAGGGTTATTAAATAAGCTGTTGAAGACTGTCTGTGCCTAGTGCCCAACAGATTTGTGAACAGGTGGCACATCAAGTCCATTTCTAGATACTGAGCTGGTTGGAGTCTAGGATTTGGTGAGTTTTAAATTGCAGCCATCACACTTACTCTGGGCCTGAATGGTACTTTCCTGTTGATGCCAGATCCCTCTGCCTCCCCTCTGCCTCCAAAAGGAAGTGACGTCCTGGCGGCTTAGTCTAGGTTGCCACAAGGATTAGTATTCTCACCACATGGTTTATACCCCACTTAAAAGACACTGGAGCAGAAAGCACCATCTCTTTGTACCAGAAAGCTGCTGGAAGCTGGTATGTGTTAAAATGGCTTTAGGGATCAGGCTTCACCCAGAAAAGCTAGAACTTAGCATATATACTTTAGGAATCATGCTTCTCCTACAAATGTGAAGAGTTACTGTCTTAGCTTGCAGCCTTTCATGTCAGGGATGAAGGTGATATATGGATACTCTCTGCTCTTGTGGACTGGATTTTTGTGAGAGAACTGAAACAGTTCTTTCCCCCTCTTCAGTTTCTCCCAGCAAAATGCATGAGTTCGTACTTCAGTTCAAGTATGTCAGTGTTTTTGTTTTGTCTTTACCATGGCTGTTTAAGTACTTAAGGTTTGTGTCACTGCTTGGTGTAACCATCCATTGTGGAGATAAATGACTTCACATGTAAGGGTTGGTTTTCCCATCTCTGGAGATGAGTGTGAGTTCAGTTAGGATTGCCCTCTGTTTTCACTGTTATTCCTTCTTCACTCCTCTTTCCTTTGTTTTCTATTACATATCTCATTCCTATTTGCATTTCACTTAGGCCTCAATGTTTTTCATGACATCTGCCAAGAGGAACTCAGGCATTGAATTGGTCCAGTCAAATAGCTGTCAGTGGTGCTGGTATCAAGCAGCACTTGTCTGCCTCTTTTATTTGGACAAACTCTTGAGGCTTCAGCTTGAATTATTGCAGCTCCAATTCCCTGAGGCATGGGGAGCTGCACTACAAATGCACTGATGCTAATGGTCTTGGCGTTGCAGGTTTTATTGCATTTGTTATTTTCTAACATTCTGGAAAACATATCACTAAAATGAACAAGGTACACATAGGCAAGTGGAAAAATGTTGGAGCTAGATAGGAGATGCTTCTTTGCTGAAACCTCTGCCCTCTTCCCCTGGGATACTGGAGTGGTCTGGCACATGCTTAGGTCTTTGATGGGTGTCAGTTGGTACTGAATAGCTGCCTTAGTGGGCATCTCACAGGACTGTAGGTTCTGAGGGCAGAGTTCAGTGATCTAGAAATGTCTCTTACGCAATAGGAATCAGGCAAAGAAATTGCCTTCTGGGATGTTGGCCTCAGCAGAGGTCAGTGTGTTGTGACTTCTTGTAATAGCAAATAAAGAATATGAAAGTTGTTCAGCACTGATGGCTGTAGAGTAGTGGTGAGCTAATAGTTTTTTATTATAGGAAATAAGTGTAGGCAAACAGGATTTTAAGATAAATAGTCCACTCTCTGTAAGCACTTGAGCACCTGGCTCTTAGGAGAGCTGAGCTGCCAGCAGGAAGCTCCTTCCTGCCTCTGCCCTGTAAAGTGTTCTTCCTTGCATAAAGCATTCTGAATGCATGTAATTACCTTTTTTTTAATCAAGTCAAAAAGTAACTAGTGCTTAAGCAGTTCCAGCTTATTTTCTTATTTTCTCTTTTTATGTAAAAGCCTTAACCTTTTATAGTGGTATGACAACTTGACTTCAGATACCTTCTTCCTTGCTCTCACTTGGCAGAGGAAGTAAGATATTCTCCAAACCAAATAACTAGAAGTCTGTGGTGGGGTGAGGAGGGGCTGAGAGCTACTCCTGAAAACACAAAGCCTTTCACTGCAAGGACAGAGTAGACCCTCCATCTTTCCTGGACTTTGAGGAGCTCAGGGTGATTGGTATCTCAAAGCAAAGTAAAACTCGGAGTTGAGCTTTTTGCATCAGATCCAACTACCATTAGTAAGAACAAGACTCTTACTAATATTAATGGGTGTATGTGGATGTTTATGAAGAATAATAGCAGAAGAAAGCTGGTGGTACTCTACCAGCCCAGTGGCTGGTGCTCAGGAAGACCTTCGTCTGAGTCAATCTAAGGATGGTTACCCCCCTTCCTGATTTATTTTCATAGTAATTTTTGACTAATTTGCAAGTAATTATAACACTAAACCCTTGTTATTTTTGTGACTTTGTTAGTGCTTTTCTCCTTATTAATATAATGCTGGGTGATTAATCTCAACATTTGGTCAATAATTTTATGTGATTGAACAGACTGTGCTTACCCAAAGGTCATAGCTTCTTTTGATTTTTTTATTCCACACCAGCTTCTAATGCACTTATGCTATGCTTCTAGCAACTACTAGATGTGAGGAAGTGACTTCAGCTGATGATGTTGTAGTGATTATTTTTTGCGTTCATAATCAGAAGCATGTACCTCATCCTCAAGATGATGACTAGAGTGCGTAGAATGTTCTTTGTATTCTACCCTACCTACATTACTAAAAACTTCTAATCTGTTTACTCCCTTTTCCCCCACTGCATTCTTTACATTTGTAGTAGTGTTAGAGGTCCTTCCTGCTGCTGCTGTGTCATGACCTACTTTCTTGGAACCTGCTGCTTTGGTTTGTGCTTATCTGAGCGCAGCTCATAGCATGGGAACATCTTCTGAGCCTGTTGTGGTACAGACCTGGGGGTTTTTTTCTGTCCTGAAGGAATCTGTTCTGCTGGCTAGTGACAGCAGTTAGCTAATGATGATCATTGGTCTTCAGGAATAGATGTTTCAGAGTCCAAAAAAAGGACTTTCAGAAGCACTTGTCTGAGACCTGCTCCTGATTGTAGCTGGTTTCGATGGGTGCACTGATTTCAAGGTTAGACCCTCACTGCACATCAAGTTTAGTAGTTATTCTTCATCCTTGGTAAGAACTCAGTACAGCTTGTTTTTGACTGAACTGTTCATCTTTAAGGAATGCTGTCTTTAAGCTCTGGGCAGCGCAAGTGCAGATCACAAGTGTGACCTGCAATGAGAGCAGCTCTGTCTATAGCCAGGAATTCTTCTAATCTGGACACTAAAGTTGGCTTCTGGGAAGTTTGGGAAAAGGATGAAATGTTGGCAGCCAGATTCATGCTCCCTGGAAATCACAATGAAGAACTGAAACTGTCTTGTGGACAGTGTTGTGTGGAGCAGGGTACAGAAGCTGTGTCCCCTGGCCCTTGAGATGGCAACAAACCTGGTCACAGAAGCACTGTTTAGGATGGTCATCACCAGAAACTGGCACTGAGCTGGTGAAATCCCACCACTGATGGAATTGCTCCCTCCTGGCACATCCAGCCTCACTCAGAAGTGCCCCATGTGGGCATGGCAGTATGTGTGTGGCTACATGCATGACCTTGCAGGCTGGCTTATACCTCTGCCCTCGTGAATGGAGGCTCCCTCTAGAGAAGGAGGCACAGTGCCAGGGTAGCAGATGGGCAGGAGAAGCAGCAGCTGGGAGACCATGTATGATCATCACGTGGGCTTACTGTCTGCAGCAATGCTGAAATGACCACTTGGCTTTTTCATGTCTGTGCTCAGGGTTGCTCCTGATCCAGCTGCTTCCAGACGCTGGGTGCGGAAAGGGAATAGGCAGCACTGACTGCAGCAGGCATTGGGCTCTGCCCCCTGTCAATGGGGGAAAGCAGCAGGTTCCTTGGGGACTGGAGAACTGTGCAATACTCCTGTCTTCAGAGCACCATGTGAGAGCAGCCACGCTGAGCCCTTGCTGTGCCCCTTCTCACTTGTCTAGGCTGCATTATTCTCTGCCAAGCAGAAGCTTTGCTTCCATACACCTTGTCCTGTTTCTACTGGGGAGAGTGCAGAGCTCTAGGCATGTTGTTAAAGCAAGTTGGTCTGGTGCATGTCTCCAGTAGTGTGTGGTGGGCAGGGGCATGGTATGGGAGAGTTGTTCTTCAGAAGCTCTCTTTCCATTTTGGCCCAAAAGGTATGGATGGGCAGGAGTACAGACTCAGCACATCTGCATCTCTGGAGTGCTGCAATGCTTTGGGGCAGTGGTTTGGAGAACAACTTCATGCATTACTGAGGTGCCAATAATGTCTGCATCTTCATTTGATGCTTGTTATTTGCAAAGCCACAGTAGACACATCTGACTTTCCTGAGGGTCTAGAGGAGAAACAGTGATCTAACTCAAGGTGGTCCAGCTTGCTTGATACTTTAGCTTTCAACTGTGCATCTTGCATTAGAGTAGAGCACAGTCAGTATTATGTTTCTTTCTACTGATAAGGAGTTTGAAGATGACCTGTAAATGGTAACTGAGGGGAAATATCCACCAGATTTATTGCCTTGAATTTGCTGCTTTGTTTTGAGAAGAGAAACTTTGAAGGGTCTTCATCTGTGTGCAGAACACAGGTGGTCTTCTCTTTTCAAGCTGTCTTTTTATTTTAAGAACATGTGTCTTAAGGCCTTGTGATGGTTTCTGATCTGGAAGGGAAATTGTGATGTCCCAGATGTGACCTGGAAAGAGATCTGATGAAATGTGATCGAAAATGAGTCTGTGGGTTGGTGGGTTTGGGTGTTTTGCTTGAAGTGTTTTCCTACCTGTGGTTATGTCAAAGGAAGAAATGCTTCAGAGCTCAAAAGGAAACATGTTGATTTTTGTTTTCTTTTGACTTGTTCTGCAAGTGTCAGCCCTCTGAAGTCCTAACTCATGTCCTCCTTCAGGACCTTCACAAAGAAAAACCCTAGAGGAAAGCAGCCTTGCTTTGCTAATGGGAAGCATCTTATGGTTGTCCCTTTGACACTGGAAAAGTATTTCCTACGTTTGGGAAACTTGGTCTTCACATATTCCTATAGCAGTGGGGCTCAGCTTGATGCCTGCAGCTAGGAACTGCTCGCCAGCTTTTCCTATGAAGCTGAATTATTGATGGTTATTAGCTTTCGAAGGAGTGCACAACTTTGGAAGGAGTCTCTTGGTTTTGTGGTCCAGTGCCTGGTATTAGGAATGGTGCCCCGGATTGTTCTTGGTAAGTAGTCTGGCTGTACTTTAAAAGTTAGCATGCTTCTTTGCTCCCACTTCTTCCTGTTGAAAATCATTCTTGAAATTGTATGCCAGGAATCTTAATGGCCTCTGAGAATTTGCCTCGTTTCAATATGTAGGAGCTGATAACTTGAGTCCAACAGTTTTAAAAGAACTGGCTGAGGAGTTATTGAGCACTCTGGTGTTTATTTTGATTGCATTTTAGAACACTAGTAAGGACTAACAGACCTTGAAAAGAGTCGTTGTTTCATTTGCCTTTCAGAAAAAGTACACAGGTTGTCCCTGGAAGTGTAGTCTGGTCAGTTGGGCACTGGTGGTGGGTAAAACCATAACAATGGGGAAGTAGGATCCCACCATTTGATGAAAGAAACTGAAGAAATAATAGAAATTTAATTCAATTCAATATTCTAGTCTAATCATGTAGTCTGTCAGCTTTGTCAGTTCTCTATAATGCATTTTGATTCAAAGCTCACCTACAATACCTGAATATTCAGTCCTGAAATAAAATAAAGCTAATGTTATTCCTTACAATAATGTAGGACTTATCAACTGCCTCCTATGCATTTATTATGTGAATTTTATGTGGTGGGTCTTCATCCAGCTGGACTGTTTCTAGTTGATTTTCAGGGGCACTAATATGCCATCTCTAACTTATGCACCCTGCCACCTTGTAGGGTGGGAGCCGAGATTAGAGCAGGTGTTGTTCAGAACTACCTGGACTGTGTACTAAGGGGGATAATGTGACCAATGTTCACTTTCACTATGAGATTCAGGGTTGTGGTTTGGGATGGGGAAGCCTGTAGGCAGTGTCTGCGGAACGGGATACAGAAACTTGCATGAGGAGCACGAGAATGCCTTTGTAACCACTGACTGGTTCACCAGTTCTGGGCTGCAGATGAGGAGGGGAATAGGAACACCAGGATGCATAAAGAAACAGTAGGAGAGAGGATCTGTTGTTCCTCTACTTAAAAGCTTATGTAGTGTTGGAGCTGTCTATCCTCTACATGTGCAGCTCCCAGCACACTGGATGCCTTGAACTGCTTTTTCAGGAACACAAATCATAAAAATAAGCACAGAGCTTGGTTTTACGTCCCCATCATACCAAAGCTGAAAAACCTGCAAAAACTTAAGAACTGCTTGACTAATACCAGTGTGGAGAAACTTCTTTACAGGGAGAGACTTAAGGAGCTCAATCTGTATTCTCTCAAGAAGTGACTTGATCTCAGTACGAATGCTTTATCAACTTCTCATTAGCAGGGGACTGCTTATTTTATTAAGCAGTCAGAGATCAGGTTCACTGGCTGGATGCAAAAGCAGAAAAGCACAAACTAGCCATGAGGTGGATGTTTTATGAATCAGCATAATTAATCTTGAAACAACACATTCAGAGAAGGCCTGAACCTGAGAGTGGGCATCTCCTAAGACGTCCTCTCTGTGTTGGCAGGTGCTGTGGGCTCAGTTTGGCTTTTATGGTAGGGGAGATGCTGGGGTGAGTGGAGAAATCCCTCTGACCTGACCCGTTGGAGTGCAGTGGTCTGGGGGTTTGCCTCAGACCCTGTACGATGCACACACACACTTCACCTGCAGAACCCAGCCGGTGCTTATGCAGCAGTCGGGATGTGTTTCGTGTTGTGCTGCACGGATGCCGCCTCCGTGAGCCCGGGAGAGGCGATTTCTGTGCCCAGCTGGGGGAAGGAGGACCCCGGCGGGGCTCCCGTCATAAACCAAAGGGGGCTTTGCTCCCGCCTTGCGTAACCCACCGCTCCCTGGGGTTGCGGGACCGGTGGNGTGTCAGCGCCGTCCCCACCGCAGAGCCAGCTCTGCCCCGCCGGGCTTTCGGCTGAGGAAGGGAGCGCGTCTTCCGGCAACTTCCCGGCAACTTCCCGGCGCTCGCAAAGCTCCGCGATGGAAGGGAAAGGGGGGTCGAG
>VXBW01004314.1:144124-154882 GCA_013400375.1 Thinocorus orbignyianus
GCGGGTGGTATGCCGGTAGTTGCATCGTGGAGTGTGGTAAAGGGTGGTTTGGTGGTTGCTGCTTTTTTTTTTTCTTTCTTTTTTGGTGTGTGTTTATTTTTAAATTTATTTATTTTCCTTTAGGGTGAGACAGATGTTAGTTGGTGATTTGTTTTCTTAATGCTAAGGATTTGCATAATAAATGTGAGGTCTGTCCCATGTTTTTTTTCAGTCAGTCAGCAGTGGGAATGTTTTTAAGAGACGAAAAGCATTTCATAATTAGAATAGCTTTTAAAAAAACTATTCCCCCTCCTCCCCCAAAATGGGAGGAACAGAGGTATAGAGCTCTGCCCTCATTACGTTGCATATTTAACACATCCAAACATCCTGATAGATTGGGAGAAATGCAATGAGTATTGTGCTATTGAACTATCCACCCTAGAAAGAGGAAATTGTTAAATATTGCCTGCTTACCTTCCGTGCTTGCATACAGAGAGACATATCTCATCCAAATATGTCCCCTCATGTTGGGCATATGTATTTTGTTTCTGTGCATAGCTATGTAGTCCTGAATGTTTATTTACCTATCTACCTCTACAATTGCACCAGACATCATGCATTCAACTGGTACATGAACTCCAAATCTGTACATGTTAATTGCCAATGAAATATTGATGGTAGGTCCATCCATGCAGAGGGAAGGCTAGTTGCCATTCCCACCTAACCTGAGCTGCCAGCTCTCCTGTATAAGAGAAATCTGGTAGCTCTTTAATTGATAGAGATCAAGGCAGTGGGAGAACATGGACTATATTAATTCAAGGAAAACGATGGTAGACTTGTATAACACAATACTACATACCTTCCAGGGAGTCGAGCAAGCTATATTTAAACCCCAGGTTTATTTTTGTAACTATCTTGTCAATCAGGGCTATAGTTCTCCTGTGTGGGAATATCTGATTATATGCTGATTAAGGAAGGAAGCTATTTCAATCATGTGGAGGCAGTATGTCCTATAAAGTATGGTTTCTTGTGGGCAGTGATCAATAGAATTACCAGGACTTGAGGACAGGTAAGTACCTTTTTAAAAACAGCATATCTGCAAAGACTTGACTTAGGTTAAAAGCTCACATCAGTCATGTTAGCCTTGATTTTATTTTTTTTGACTATCCACACTGTTTTCACAGTAAACCTGAGAAGGGCTACCTTTACTTTCTTGAATGTCTTATTTCGCATCAAGACATATACCAGTAAATAGACTGGGACTTTAGTATAACACATTCTATGCCTTGTCATACAAGCAGGTAGAAGACTCTCTGTGGAACTTCTCATGAAGTTCATGTAGCTGGAGGAGTTGTACAGGGGGTACAAATGTAATAACTGCAATAAAAGAAAAGAAAAAGGGTCTGGTTAGCAGGTGGCAAAAGCAGCACCTGAGAGAGGGTCACCCAATTCCTATCGTATGTGAACAGTGACTGTTACAATGCAGTCACTGCCTGAGCTGGCAATGAGCAGCTGAATAAGGCAGCCTTTGGGGCCACTGGTACTTGTGTTTATTGTAAGATGAGACAATAGTCCATGTTTCCAGGCTCTTGGCTTTGGTGGAAGGGCTATCAGGGAGTGAGACAACCTCAAAAGTCATTATTCTTATCTTTTGTAAAAAATTCTTAGCAGTTTGTTCTTTCTAGAGATTTGCCTTGATGGGGTAGAGGTGGGGAACAAATACTCTCTGGGTTTTTGCTATCTAAGCAGAAAATAGGACTGTTCAGAGCAAACCAACAGAAATCAAGGCACCAGAATGGGACAAGTCCAAAGTAAGGATGGCCTTAAAGGAATATACAAGCAACTTTGGCATCTCAATCGGAAAATGAAAAGGCAGATAAAGTCTGCTCACAGCAGGAATGAAGTTGTTGGCACTGAAGGGATTTTTGATGCTAGAATACTGTGAGAAGGCATACGGTGCGCAGATCTAGCAGACTAACTTTGTGTACATGTACGTGATGCAGGATGTCTCCCCAGAGGGAAGGCATGAGCCAGCCCAGGTACTTCATATCTTCAGCTTTTGTGATTAATCCTAGATGGACTTGCAGCTGTATTGCCATGTTAGGGTCTTGTTTGCATTTTATTTTTATTTTATTTACCAGGCCTCTGCACTGTGTGTCCTGTGTTAAGAGATTGCTGATTGTATATGGTGTTTCTGAAGTCATCCCTCACTTTTTAAATGCTTTCTCCTGCAGCCTTCTCCCACCCCTCCAGTCTTCCTCAGTGCAAATCTTAGAACATTTCAAACTCAGCATTATGCAGATACTGGGGAAGATTGTGTGCTATATTAAGCAACATGAAGTCTGTCTAAGACAAACCTACCTTGGGGTCCCTGAATTCATCTGTCCCTGGTGACTGCTGTGGATGTTTCTGCCTAGGATTTGCCATCCCAAGGCAACTTGACTGTCTGAACATAGCTGGTGCTGATGCTTTGCAATGCCTGCAGTCCTCTAAAAAAAAAAAAGGGCTAAAGGCTCGTCTCTGGTGCTGCTCAGAGCAGCTGTAACTGATTGCCCTGCTTGGTCTCATTCAGGAGAATCGGGGGGGAAAGGACATATTCTAGTTTTTGTGCAGGGAGATGCAGAACTAAGGACTTGTTAGAGCTGCTGCAGTAAAAGTACAAGCAAGAGGGTTCTGGTGTGGGCTGAGGAGGTGATTGTGCAGCCTGTGCCTCCCTCCAGCAGTCAAACCTGGCTAGAGACAAACATCTATCTCCTTTTGATTTCTAAAAGATAAATAATTGTAGCAATCTATGGATCTGCAGTGTTACCAGCACATCTTGGTGATCTAAAAGTAACATTTGGCCTGATCATTTGGCTTCTTTGACTTAATACTGTTCTGCACATTCACTGACTCCAGTGTTCCAGCAGTGAGAAGCTTAAAAGTTGTAACTGCTCCCAAAGCTCATTAGGAAATGGGGGAAGGGAGGGCACTTTGGGTGAGGACTCTGTTTTGTATCTGCTACCTGATCCCTGTTCTCTGAATCTCACCACTACAGCAGTTCCTGCAGGCTGCAGCGGTAAGTGATACCACTCCAGGCATCCCAGGAGCTGGGCTTTGCCAAAGCTAACAATAGTTAATGTGGAGGTTAAAGAATATTTGATCACTTGCCAGGTTTTTCAGTCACAGTCAGAAAGGCGCTTAGCAGGGGAAGGAATGTCACACAGTGATGTTCAAACTCAGAGGCTGGGAAAGAAACCAGCCAAGCAAGAGTCAAGCTGCACAGTGTGGAACATCCCTGGGCTTCTGGATGGAGCAGAGAGGGACTGCAGGCTGGCCTTGCTGCAGGGGGATCTCTCTTCCTCCAAAGGTGCTATAGCCTTTTCTGTAGTTCTGAAGACACAGAGGAAATCCCTTTTTGGCACTGAAGGAGAAAAGATCTATTGTTATTTTCACCTTGTGTGAGGTGGGAAGTGGGGACTTGATGTGTTGGTGTTTCATGGGGATAAATGGGAATGCTGAGTGCATGGGGCCGGACAGTTCTTGGCGCTGTCGGTGCTGGGTGCTGGCAGCCCTGGTGAGGTTTTGCCGCGTGGGTGTGGGACAGGCTGCTGACAGCAGAGGATACACACTGTCAGCTGGGAAATACAGCAGGACTTTTTCTTGCCAGCTGGTTTACTGGGACAGCAAAGCTAAAGCATGTTGTTGGGTACCCGACTGAGATTTGGAAGTACTCTTGTCAGTCCTCTGAGCCATGATCATGTCCTGTTGGTTAGTAGCATCAGACTGGAGAGAGGCCCTCCATGCAGTGGGTCTCCCTCAGAACACCATTATCATGCTCAGAAGACTGTGTTGTAGAAGCCAGGGGATCTGGGCTTGCAGTTCTCTTCTGCTGGAGAGTCCCAAGACATCTGGGCTTTGAGGAGATGTCTGCAGAGGATATTTCTGCAGAGTGACTGTCCCAGGGAGATGCTGCCACAGTAGTACAATCTGAGTCATGTTCTCTTTCCAGTCACAAAGGCTGGGAGCAGGGTTTTTTGCAGAATAAACACAATGCTGCTGTTCACAGACATGCAACATTCAGGCCTTTAAATGGAGTCCTGTAAAAGAGCAGGAAGATCAAAATTTCCTAGGCCACATACTTTCCCTTCTTGAGACTGGTGAACAGTCTGAGCAGTTTGCTTCCTGCTGTCTTGTGGATATGTGAATGGCAGGGTGGTTTGATCCATCTTCCCCACTGGAACTGCTCTGAAGCCTCCTTGGTCAGAACCAAGGAGGTTCTGGTTGTGGACCAGCCTTCCTTGTGCAGCTCCGTGTGCTATGTCTGTAAAGGACAGAATCTTCACCTTGAAGAACTTGTGATCAAAACCCAACAAGAGCTGATGAATGTTAGGATTGCAGATGGGCTTTGTGGACAAGGTGAGAGAGGGTAGCAAGTGAGGACATGCAGATCTGGGGATTGCTGTGCATTGTTCCCACTTTTATGACTTTCTTCAATGATCGAGGACAAGATCTTCGTGATGCCAATTAGTTCATGTCCTGAAGGTGTTTGGGATGCTCAAGTCAAAACCTGCCTCCTCATGTGTGACACATTTTGTGTCTGTTGGAAGTGAATCTGCAGCACATACCATTGAACACATGTGTTATAGTAATGCTGATTACTTTGGTCACACAGGTCATCTTAGTTACTTCTTTGGAATGCAAACCCTATAGCGGCATGGTTACTTTAGTTATGAAGCTTTTCCCTTTTTGGGGGAACACTTCCACTTCTGTCAAGATGGCCAGAGGCTTCTCTGAGCAGTTAATTTTCCACAGAGAATGCAGCTGCATGCTCTCTGCCGTTCTCAGTGTTGTGCTGTGTGAGATCCAGGACGTGTTACTGAGATCTCAAACTGGCTGCTAGAGCTTTGACACAGGGAAGCATGTTTGAAGATGTGGTCTGAATTTTTATTTTTTATTTAGTATCCTTCCTCTGCCTCAGGCTGTGCATTTCCATATGGATGCCAGTTTTCTGCATGGCAAGGGAATACTTCAGTTGCCTGACTAACGCCGTATCCCTGAAGCTGGAGTTGAGGTGCTGTGACGATTGTGTTGTTCCTGTGCCTCAGACTCAATCTCCGCTGAAGATGTGAGGGCGAGTGTAAGGCATGAAGCTTAGCACTGCATGTGTGCTTTGCTTTAACACATTTCAGAAAGCAAGTGAAATGTCTGTTCCTCTTGTATTAAAAATCACATTAAATACAACACAAATATGACTGTGTCCTGGGAGGGCTGAAGTACGGTGAGAGCTCAGGTTGCTGTGTGGCACTGGCAAACGAGCAAACCTTGGCTATGTGCTGCCCCCTAGAAGAGCAGGTAAGTCTAATACCTTTATTAACCATCAGTTGGTAGCTGCTGAAATGCTGTAGGCGGGTGTCTGCAGCTGCTGGATGAGAAGATGACCCAAGCCTATCTGATGCTGGGGGAAGTAGACATTGCACCTCAGAAAGCATCTGTGCTCTAATGGGTCTTGTAATGATGAGGCAAACGTGGCCATGCTCATATTCCAGCATACCTGCAAACCACCATGTTATAAAAACAAAGTGGAAAGAGGATGCTAGTAATAGGCTTAAGTGTTATAAAAGTGGGAGGAGGACTTAGTCATCTGGCTATTATTAAAATACCCAAGAAGCAGACAAATTCCTCCACCCCACTTCCACAAGTTACGTGGGAGCTGAGGAAGTTGCATTTAACCTGAATGAAATGCTGGAGTAATACAAAATAATTTTTTAATGCATTAAGTTGTTCTGACGTACCACTTATCCCTATAGTGGCTGGAAACATAACCTGTGGATACTTTGAGTAATGACCTGTGAACAACTGTTTCATCCTTAATTAATTTAGGGTGCAGAATTTTTTTTTAAAAAAGAAACTTTGTTTTTAAGCAGGCTTTTTCCAAAGGCTTAGCTTACAGCAAGATTTTTCTTATCTGCTCCTATCTTTCTCTCTCTATCTACTCAGCTATTCAAATCCTGTCTGAATTGCATTCATTTCTAATGTGCCATAAAACTTGATATGCAAAAACTAGTTATTTAGGGAGGATTGCAGAAACTATTTTAGTCCGCGTCTTTTGACCTGTAAATGAGATAACATAATTAACTTTTACATGCAAAGCTTGGTGTTTACTAGCATGGTAATAGACAATTTTAAAAAGAAAAATTCCTCGTGGGCATAATAATTAATATTTTCATTCAAAATATAAAGATTTTAATAATGCTGTTACTCTGAAGTGATTAAAGAGTTTACTAGTTTCCTGCCAGTGATCCATGGCTGTTTCCGTGGTGTTGTTGTTTTTTTTTTTTTTTATAGCTTCTATATCCCTGCTTTTTCTAAGTGTTTTTTATACTCAATAAGAGTACAGGTCATTATGCTAATTCATTGAGTTTCTTTTCCCAGGTCCTGGGTTTGGATGAACCTTATGATTTGATATTTATGGAGGATACACATTGAAAGCTATGGCTTCTTTTCTTCAGATTGAATTAAACTATTTATTGTGTCGTCATGTTTCAGTAGAGACCTTGTGGCTTGAGATGATGACTGCTCAATGGAGTGCAGGAGCATCACTGTGGTGTGCCTTGAGCCACACGGCTGAGGGAGGGCTGTGTGTGCATCAGGATGTGTACTTTCAGAAGTAAGGCATTTTACTTGCTATTTTTAGTAGCATGTGCAAAGGGAGAAATCAGGAAAGAATGGAATAGCATTTTTAATTTGGAAAACTGTTTTTTTCCTGAGCTGTGCTGCTTCCTTTTGTGTTTCATCCTTCTGGTTGAAAGTTAGACTGGCTTTATCCGCCATCAGCCTTCAACAAGTAAAGGTAATTTGCTGAATGTAGCTGCTTGGAGGATTTAGAAAGAAAAGCCAGAAAGTACTGAATGCTTTATTAGTATAATGAGGGAAAGTTGCCTTGCTTCTTAGTCACTGAGAATGTATTATTAATGCAAAAACACTTTCCTTGAATTTAATGCTATCTCCAAAAGAGACTGACAAGTGAGAAGGCCTCCTCAGGAAGGCTGAAGCCTGTCTGGCCACTAAATATCTTACGCCATGCTTACTTCAACATAGTGCTATCACTGATTTTTATTTTTTCTCTCCAAATCCAGCTAGCGAGGAGTTATTAGTAGGATGGATGTGCTCTAGTGTTGTGGTAGTCCCTGCTCAAGCAAATGTTGTACTAAAGACCTTGAGGTCTCTTTGTTGGCCTCTGATGTGACCCTACTGAAGGCCTTGAACTCTAAATCTTGTTCTGAATTCTCTATTCTGCCTTTTCCTCCTCCTGTTCGCATGCTGCTCTGTACCCACTTCTCATATCTTGAGTGTTGACTTGAGGTGTTGAAGAGCTGGACCCAGGTGTAGTGACTGGAATTTGGCTGTGATTTATGCAGTGTGGACGTTACAGGCGGCTATGCAGTTTGAAAGATCAAACTTGTATGAAATTTATCAGTAAAAATACACTTCTTGAAGTGCCTGGAAGGACAGCCCTCAGAGCTTCATCCTTTGTTAATGTGCAGTCCTGAATGTCTATTTTGGGGGAGCACCTTAGTAAATGTAAAACTTGTCTGACTTTCGTGTAAGAATATCTTGCAGCAGTGGCTTTAGAATGCTAAGAAAGAAACACAACACCAAAACATTCCAGATGTCAAGAATTACTCAGTTTCATCATAGGTGATGCTGTTTTGAGATTCAATTTCATTTTCTGAACATTTTCTAGGAAAAGATGTACAGTACGAATTCATTCTTTACTCTTTACTCGAGAATCCTAAAAAATGCTGTGTTTGCTACAGTGCAAAAGTGTGCATTTCACTGCTGCTTTAGAGTAACCCCAAATTCAGTCTTATAAATACTACTGGCTTCAGCATGCTATAATTGAGAGGGAAACAGCAGTGATGCCAATAAAATGAGGAAAAATATGGGATCCAGTACCTTCTAGTACATGGAGAAGAAAAGAAATTACTTGTATGTGAAGGAAGACTTGGATATCCTAATTTGATACTAACAAGCCATTGCAGCCTAGCTGGGTTGACAGTAGAATAAACTTCCTCAGCAAGACCTGCTTTCTGTAATATTTCCAGGATATTAGAACTCTTTGAAGGCTGAATCTGAGCTTCTAAGATATTTTCTAGCCTTAAACTCCTATTCCCATTTAGCATTGACCAGTGTTCCTGGTATTCTGAGATTGACTTTAACTGGTACCATACATTATCAAATAATTGCTTTGATGAAGTCAGCTGTTAATTTTTAAACTTTTTATTCCTATGTCTGTCCCAGTGGAGGAATTATGTACTGCAAATTGTAGCTGTATGAGAAGTGAGGGAGAAGTCAGCAGAGAAGTGTAAAAATCGCTGTCCTGAGTCTCCTCTTCCAGTCAAGATATTAAATAAAGCCTGTGGAGTTACTCTGGATTTGCACTTGAGGAGGTAAATGCATCATTTGGTCAGCAGGCAAAGGCCAGGTCTTTAATGCCTTACCTAACTGAAAACACAATGCAAATAATATTGATTATATGGTGTAAAAGCTATTTAAATGCCTTAGACCTTAATTGACTACTTAAGAATTTGTAAAGGTTTAAAGAACTCATTTCATATTGGTTTGAGAAATTGTTGAAATTACAAACAGTTGTAGTTTATTTACCTTTGACTTTTTTCCTGCTGCTTTGAAGGCAGTTTATTGGTACAAATTATATAGCTTTGAGGCCTTTGCAATAGTAATTGCTATTAAAATTGCTACATAGTGTTGACCCCATCTTCAAAATGGCTATTAAGTACACTTACAACCAGTGTCTCTGTGCTGCGACATATCTCTGCCAATACTACTAAACATAGTACCAGATATCTAGATTACCTGTCAATTTTATTTGCATGACTCGTGTCTCAGTAACAGGTTTCAGACTATCCTACCTAAAGGTAAACTGTATTTATTATGCAGTTCTCTCCCAAGGAAAACAACATCCAGGAATAGCAAGCCTTTGGTGTGTGTTTTTGGGTGGTGGGCTTTTTCTTGNAGAAAAGGAAGTTAGGGTTGAATTTTCCATCTCCTTTGATTAGAAGATTCTCAGAAATAGTGAGGACAAGCTTGACATGCTGAAGCAATTCAAGCATGCAGCCGTGGGCAGTATACAGAAACAAAGAACAGAATGTGTTTAAAATCCTAATTATTTATAGTAAGAAAATACTGGTTTTGATTAAATTATCCTTTCTGTGGTACCACCCTAAGGTTGATGACAGCAGAACTGAGTGCAGAATTTAGCCTCATGTTCTGCTGGTTGTGAAACTGAGAACAAGGTATTGGGGGCTGATGCTGAGCTTTGCATGCACAGGGATTTTCTAGTGCAAGCAATTCTCCATGTTAGTCAAATGGTAGGAGTCTTTTGGTTGATGGTTTGTTATAGGCATACTGCTATACGTGCCCGGAAACACGGGCAGTTCCTTTTTTTTTATTTAAAGGTTTTCAGAAACAGTGAACCCAGAAGAATCTTGCTGAATCTCAGTACCGTTAAAGCTCACATCACCACCACTGACAAAAGTTTATGCTCATGTGCATCACGCATTTATATTTGTAATCTCAAGGGCAAGGCTGATGCTCAGCTACTTTACTGTTCCTGTCTTACTGAAGTCATCGTTACCTAGAAGCTGAACAGCAACTTCATCATCTAAACCAAGCAAAGCGTGTCGTGAATGAAGCTTTCCATTTGATCTTGAAGATGGTTGTGGTGGGCTGTTGGCTTGGAAAATCTTGTGAAGAACCATGTTGGTTAAAGTGTCCCACTTCTTCCTCTTCCTTGTAGCTTCGTATAAATTCTGGACTTGAGATTGAAGCCTGGGTGGGGCACCCAGGAGGTGTTTAGTGCTTTGCTTTTCTTCCTGGCTCCTCAGATGTGTGAATGCCATGTCACCTGCAGAATACCTGCTTGTGGACAGTTCTTCTTAGCGTTAGGACTTCTGTTCAGCCTTAGGGGTAGTAGTCAATGGTCTAGCAAAGTATAATATATGACATTTTCTGGACTGTCCACTGCCTGTCTGGAACACTGGTGCAAGCAACTGCTACTTCTTTCTCCTGTTTGCAAAGGACAAACAAGTTTCCTGGACTCCACTCTTTCTGATGGAATACCGTGTTTGCAGGTGGAAGGGATTTACAATGATGATCTAGTCCCACTGCCTGACTGCCTCAGTGCTGACTAAGACTTAAAGCACATTATTAAGGGTGTGGTCCAGATGGGTGCTACTTTGGATCCTTGGGAGTTTGTCAGCACTTGGGGTATTATGAACAGCACAGCTGAGATTAGACTTGTGTTTTTGAGGTAAACAATTTCACTGCGTGCTGTTTTCATAAGGAGCAGTACTCTTACTGGTCTCTGAGGCACTGTGGATTTTGTGTGATTGTTTTTAAGGTCTTAGCAGGTGGAGGTACATATGGACCATAAAGCTTTATTATTGTTTTTAGTTCTTGTATTATTTCCCTAATCAACTTTATAGCTCTTCCATTTGTCGAAGTATGGAGGTTAAGTTGTTGTTAGAAATGGTTGTTTCCAGCTTTACATTTTAACTTCCTTTGTAACAGAGAGACAGTACTGTTGGCCTGGAAAGGAGAGTCACATTCAGGAAAGCATGCATGGTTTTCACTTTAAAAAGACTGTATTTCATTCTTAAGTAATGTGGGGTTTAGTTTGAAAGTTTCTCAAAAAAATTATTTCCTTTAAAAATTAAAAACAACCCCATGTTTTAAACAGAACAAAGACTAATCCTTAAGTTAAAACTCTAAAATGTT
>VXBW01004321.1:4109-31373 GCA_013400375.1 Thinocorus orbignyianus
AGGCTAAACAGCCCCAACTCTCTCAGCCTGTCCTCACAGCAGAGGTGCTCGAGACCTCTGAGCATCTTCATGGCCTCCTCTGGACCTGTTTCAACAGTTTCATGTCCTTCCTGTGTTGAGGGCTCCAGAGCTGGACACAGTGCTCCAGGTGGGGTCTCACGAGAGGAGAGCAGAGGGGCAGAATCACTTCCCTTGACCTGAGGGCCACGCTTCTTTAGTTGCAGCCCAGGATGCAATTGTTTTTCTGGGCTGCAAGCAGAACCCAGAATTTAAGAAGATATTAGGAGTAAGAATCAGGCATACATACAAACACTGCAAAATTCAGGCTCAAAACCCCTGCATGTGAGCTGATATAACAAGTTCCTACTTGGTTGCCCTTCCCACCCCACCTCTCACCATCCTCAGAACATAACATCGGTTTTCTTGGACACTGAGTCTGCAAACATTGCCTGTCTACTGAACTTCCAGCCCAGTCTTCAACAGAATGGTTCACACATTAAACCAGATCCACAAAGAAGCTCTGCAAAACAGGGCTGTCCCTTTGGGGCTGTGTGGGACAGGACCTACCTCTCTGCATGTCCACGTCCAGCCCCAAACACAGTCTCTGCAGGAGCTTCTTGGTGCTTCCCTAACATGCACAATAAATATTAAAATAATAAAGGCAACTGAAAGAAAGCAACAGATTGACCTGCCTTGTGGTCTCCACTGCCCTCAACCTTGTCATCTGCATTTGGCTGGAGAGCTAGTGGCTCTTCAGCCAGGTTCTCCTGGCCAGCCCGGAGGGAATCAGGCCCACTGTATTTTTCTGCCGCATCCAGCCTGGCTCTCACACAGCGTTCCCGCTGCAGCCCCTGAGACTGCCAGGACAGGCTGGAAGTTGTAGAAAATGATGTCAGCAAATGGGCAGGGCCTCTTTGCCACCGATAACATCTCAGCAGATGTCCTCCAAATGTGCCCACGGTTCTTCCCATTATAGCATCTTTATGTTCCGATTGCCTTCCATCGTCCCACCTTTTATGTTAGCAAAGGGGTTACTTTTTGCTAAAGACTATTTAAGTGAAAAAAAATGGTGTAGAGCTTTGCTGCAGTTGGTTTAAACAGTATTTTAATAATTAATACTCTTGGGCAGGAAAACTTTGAAATTCGGTAAAATGCCAGTATTCAGATACTGCAAAATATACAGGTACCAGACTCCCACTGAAAAAATTTATGATTTTCTGTTGTTCACACTCCCTCTTCAAAAATAAAAGCAAGTGATCAACAAAGTTGCTACACTGCAGCCCTGCGATCCCATTGCCTATAATCTCTTCCCCATTAATCCTGCAGGTTTTGCTTCCACCTACTGCATCTCCTCCCTATTTAGTAAATCAGATGTACCCCAGGGTATCCTTCTGGACGTGTAGAGTTCCACTGAAATCAGCAGGGATCTGTTTAAGGACATGCCTGCAGAGAGTATCTGTTATTCTATATTTACACAGTGCCCAGCATAATAGGACATGAAACCTGATTAAAGCCTCCAAACGCTACTGCCATGGAAATCAGTCTTGTTATTGACTGATGACTCAACATGTCTGCATTTAGATGGAAGAGGGCTACTTTCAATTCCCAATTCTTTTAGAGACTCTCCGTGTAGCGTAGCCAAGTCATTTAATCTCCCGTACCTCAGACACTCCTGTGTTTAATGCAGAGAAAGTCAATCATTGATTAATACCCTTCCCCCAGCCTTTTCTCTGGTTTTTGATTATAGGTTCCTTGGGGCAGACGTTGCCTCTTGTGAGCTGCCAGGACACCGCACAACACCAGGGAGCTCTGGCAATCCTGTAAATGATAAAATAACAATCATGTTCAGCAGCACAGAAGCAGCTGTGATTGCCCTAATATTTGTCCTCATAGAGTCATTTTTAAATTGAAAGCACAGCTGGGACGATTCCGTTTCAGAAGAGACTTAACCAGATCCTGGGATAATGACAACCCCAGAGTAACCTGAGCTACGGCATTGCCTCTAAAAAAGTAAGAAAAGGTAAAAGGAAGAGAGTATTAGATTTTATTTTATTTTTTTTACAAAATTTAAGGCAATATGGATGAATTCTAACCTTAAATAAAATATGAGCAGCCACTCAGCTTTTCCTCTTCATGAGAACAGATGTGGAAAGCTATAATTATAATTTGCAAACAATGTTACCCCTCTTGCGTGTGTCATTGGAGCTTTATTATGACATGGCTTTGGGTAGACAGTTCCTTACATAACTCTGTTATTCTGATTTTATTCCTGACGTAGTTGTTAGGTGATGGTTTTCCACATATAGGTTCTATACCATGTGTAGGTAAATAGCCATCAGTTACACAGCTCTTAAAAAAAAAGTAGTACTTTGGAATGGTGGAGATATTTCCTAGGAAGAATATTTGCCAAAAGTGAAGCCCGGGAGCAAGCACAGATCCCTGCAGGTTTGCCGTATAACTAGCGCAGGCGACTGTTATTAATACAAATCACTGCAATTAAAATTGACACGTGAGCTAATTAATAGCGTGTTGATTGATAAACAAGACCGCGCTCATTTTACCCAGGCATTTGTTAATTACCTGCCTGACGCTGCAGCTGACCAGTGAGGACACCCTCCTGCTCTAGAAATGTGGTGGGGTTTGTGTGCGTTCCAGTTCCGTGGCATTTGGCTCTACCTTGGAAAACAGCAGCATTTTTGAGCCACGGGATATAAAGTTTTCTGTTGACCTGCATCGCAGCTGGGACACAGTGCCCAGCACATCATGTGCAATAAGGTAAATACTCTCTGCCGTGTGATGCTACAGTAAATTCTCACATTTTTTGCTGACATAAGGTATTTTTTCTCTTTCTCTCCCCTGTTATCCATCCCCCCCCACCTCATCTGACAGCACTGGCAGCCTCCACAGCGCTCTGTACCAGCGAGCACACTGCGACACTCTTGCAGGGCTTCCCTACAGCAGAGCCTTCCTGGTGCCATTGATCAAGCCAGAAGCGCTAGTTAAGGAACGCAGGGTTGCTCTAATTCCCTGACTCATCTCCTCTTTCCCCCTGGAAATCCTCAACGTGGTGCTGGAAACTCAACTGCAGTCCTCTGACTGCAGCAGCAGCAGCAGGACAAAGTAACTTCGATTGCTGAGTCACCACCACGTTGACCCACGCGGCTCCAATTTCTGTTTGTAGTTAGCAAGAGCCGAAAATGCTCTTTGTAATCTTATCAGCACGGTGGAGGAACTAACTGCACATTCCCTGGAAATGCATTCAGCCTGGCTTTCTGCTCGGGGCTCAGATTCCCCAAATCCCTATTGGCGTCATGTTTACAAAAAAAAACACATTTCATTTTAAGTAGCCTTGATTTATTATATTCTTGGGGTCCTTTTTTTTCTTTCTTCTTTTTTAATTTTTTTTTATTTTATGCATATGTCATCTTTGAGCTCATCAGCATTCTGCCCTTGTGTTTGCAACTGCTGAGAAAGTCAGATCTGAAAAAGCCATAACTCCCCGACAATTCCTGCCCGTCAGTAGCTGCTTGGGCATAGTAAGTAGTGTGGGGGGAAGACAGAAGATCAAATTATTCTCAGGTATGAATTAAATCTATTGCTTTGTAGCCGCCGACACATCTCCATGCTCTGCATGATGAAATTCTCCTCGTTATGTCCTGCGTGCTTTTACAAACACTGCTGTCCTTCTGACCATCACATATATTTCTGCAGCAGAATTCTATGTTTTGCTACAGGGGCATCACCATGCAACACTTCTGATACCTATAAGTCCCACTGTTTTAGATGCAAACCTTTTGCTCTGGTCTGCAGTGAGAAGTGGGATGCATTTCACAGAGTTTTCGTGGTTGGAAGGGACCTCCGAGATCATCGAGTCCAACCATTTGACTTGTGCCCAACTGCAGAGACAAATGGTAGAGTAGAAACACTCGTGTGACACTGTTTGTTTCTAGAACTGATCTTGGCTGGGCAGCCTAAAATGCATCGTGTCAGTGTGGTTGCCATAACTCTCTTCCCATAGGAAAAATTAGGAAAAATCGTTCCTCCTGGATGAGGGGTGAACTGGAGCTGAGTAGGGATGCTTCTGCCGCCCTTTCCAACTGGCTAATAGATAACAGTGAGCTTGCAATTCAAAGCGAAATATGAACATAGATCAATGTAAATAGAGATGAAGGAAGAGGAGACTCACGTCAGAGAAGACACAAATGAAAAGGCATGTGACCGGGTTAAAACACGAATGAGCTTCTGTTGAAAGGGCTCTCTTCAGTGACCTTCTTTCCTGCCATGTGACCAAATTCTTCAATCAGGCACTGTAAAGTGAAGGAATACTACAATTGCCTTTATTTTCATGTCAGATCTGGCCGTGTTAGCGTGTGCTTGCTGCATTCATTTATTGCTCAGTCTCCCTTTCTGCTGACGTCAAAGGGAATTTTTCTTGTAGCTCCTCTTCTGGCTCTGCTCTGGGCTGCGCTGGTGGTGCCTGATGC
This sequence comes from Thinocorus orbignyianus, assembly GCA_013400375.1. NCBI lineage: Eukaryota > Metazoa > Chordata > Aves > Ciconiiformes > Thinocoridae > Thinocorus > Thinocorus orbignyianus. The sequence goes on from VXBW01004321.1 coordinate 8,594, forward strand.
CTTTCACCATCACAAGGGCCTGGGACCAGGCATCTCCCTGTCGTTATCCAGCCCTTCTGGGAAAGGAACAAGTCATTTGAAAGCCAACAAGTAGCTATGGAAGAAAGCTGGTGCCTGTGCAAGTCCTTGGGCTGAAGGGCAAATCTCCCTGAAAACAGCCAGCCCTGAGGGGAGCAGAGGGATGCTTTCTTTGGAGCTTATATTTAGCCCAAATATCCTAAAAAAGGTGTGGAGGGGTAGCAGGGTGGGTACCTGCATCTAGGCAGTTTCTTTAATTTCTCAAAATCTTTGCAGAATCCCAGACCCAGACTTGGAGGCAGCATTCACTTGCTTGCACCCAGTGCCAAACACAGCAAAATGGTAACTCCATCTTCTCCATCCTCCCTCGCTTAGACTTCCAAGGATCACGCAAAAATTTCTAACGTGCTCCAACACTGAACAAAGCAGTTTCTAATCTTAAGTGGGGGAAAAAAAAAATGGGTTCAGTTTAACACAGGCAACTGGCAAAGACTCAAATTGCATCTTATTTTAGCCAAAGCAGTTCACCAATCCTGAGGAGAGATGTGAATTTTCAGCTCCAGCCAAATGCCTAATTATTCATCTCTCCTTATCTTGCTTTTAAAATCTTGCCAAGGCCACACCCATCCCTATATCTCTAGGCGTTTGAATACCACTCAAGAAGCATCTGAACCCTTGGGTGGAAGGCCTGTTTTGGAGTCACCATGTAACCTCTCAGAAACCCCTGCAGATGACGGTGTGCTGACACAGCGCACCTCACCTTGGAACGATGCTGCCTCTTACCTGTAGAGGTACCACTCCATCCACCGTTCCTAAAGGGATCTTTGGGACTATCAGCCTGGTCTCACCAGACAGGACTGTGCCCTTTTCTGAGGGATGTTTAAGCAGAGCTACTGTGTGTGACAAATAATACCATATTTTTTGCTCTAGGCAGAGCCCAAGATTGAATCCTCAATCTGTTCCTGGCTACACAGTAGGGGTTTCCTCAAACTGCTGAGTCTAAAATGAAAGTGAATGGGAAAGAGGGTAAAACATGCAGGTTGTGCAGCATAAAATTAGACTTTTCAGAAACTCCAGTCCTTTTTTTCCTCCCTGATATATTCCCTTCCTGACTTCCTCATCATCCATTGCCTCCCCAGCCACTTTTTCTGCAAAGATCCCTTTTAGACATGAACCATACGCTTGTTTTTTTCAGAGCTCGAACTCAGTCCCACTGAACTCTGTGTCAGTCCTGAAGAAGGATGTGAGGGGATCACATGTAACGTGCTCTGGGCAATCCTGTTTCAGCAGGGGAGTTGGACTAGATGATCTCTAGAGGTCCCTTCCAACTCTGACAACTCCCTGATTCCATGATGTGAGCCCTGGAGGAAGGACACTTAGGCTTCTGGCAGGGCGTCATTTATAAAGTCAGAATAGATTATTATTTTTTTATGTGCCACTTGCAATTAGAGGAGCGACCCAACTGATGGATAACACTTTCCACAGGGGCCAGTTTCACCCTGGGTGAGGGTTGGCTATACTGGGAGAGACTGACAGCCTCTGGTGTGGCCTGGGAGAATTGCTGCACAAACCACAGGATCAGCTTCTTAGCGCATCGTGTGTGAGGATGCTGTGGTTTCCTGTATCATCTCCCACTTTTAGATCGGCTTACAGAAGTGGTTATTATTCATTATCTTTGGCTTCAAAAATGTCCACCTGCAACTTGGGAGTAAAGGGCACATTGAGAAGGAAATTTCTTTCAGTTCCCTCTCTTTTACAGGCCACTTTGTGCGTGGGCTTCAGGTTGGGGTGAAGAAGATTGAAATGAAATTCATTTTGGCTAATGCAGAACCGAAGTGACTTATTTAACCTTACAGACCTTTCTAAAACACAGCCTTTTGTGTGATCCTTGGAGAGCATGTGCTACCAAAAGCCGTCTGTGAAGAGCCTGGCTGCATTTCTCTTATGCTTTAGACCGAGCAGGCATCAGTGGCATTGATACATCATTTAGTCACCACCTTCAGGGTATGTTAAATTAGCAAATTCTTTAATTTGCTAGGAATCCGCATAGATGAATTGATGATTAAATAGGTGAAGAATCCAAATGGAACCATTTGTTGCTAATTTAAATGCCGTTGATGTCTAGACCACTCTCCTTGTTACATTCTAATTGACCTAATTATTTCCCCAAACACTCTTTTTTGTCATTTCTTTTGCGCTTGGATCCGTCTCTATGGGGGCTGGATGTGGGAGGAGGGCTGCTCTGGTATATTCCAACAGCAGAGAGTATTTTAAGCAGTGACTTCAGGTAGCAGCAGTCATGACTGGTTACAAAGCTGCAGAGCTTCACGTAGAGCTGAAGAGAAGATTGTGGGCTACCTGTTTGAACTTCGCCGCCGTACAACCACATCCACTTTTACCACGTTCTTAAGAATGAGAGCGTCTCCAAAAAGGTCTTCTCGTTTTCAGCGGAGTTTCAATATTAGTGCTCGGGCGATCGATGGGGTTAGCGGCATTTGACAAGCTCTGAGATGGGCAACTGCTATCACCACGAGCTGGGTTCATCTCTGGTCAAGGCAGTGGAATGGCACTTCTTGTGGTGGGGAAAGCAAAACTGAAATAGCAGAGGGTTGCTGTAGGGAGCTATGGTTATTGCTTGTAGGAGCAAGTACCCACAGAGTTATGGCATCTCGGCTGACATGAGGTAGCTTGTTCGCCCGCAATAACTACATCGTGTGCCTGAGCCCTGCAGAGACCCAGCTTTCCCACAAGTAATAGTGTTATCTTTAATTTATAGTAGCAATAACATCGGGTGTAGGAGGAGTACTGCATCCAGCTCTGGAGTCCTCAGCACAGGAAGGACACGGACCTGCTGGAAGGGGTCCAGCGGAGAGCCACAAAGATGATTAGAGCGCTGGAGCACCTCTCCTTTGAAGACAGGTTGAGAGAGTGGAGTTGTTCAGCCTGGAGAAGAGAAGGCTCTGGGGAGACCTTAAAGCAGCCTTCCACTACCTGAAGGTGGCTACAGGAGAGATGAGGAGGGACTCTTTATCAAGGAGTGTAGAGATAGGACGAGGGGTAACAGTTTTAAACTGAAAGAGGGGAGATTTAGATGAGATCTTAGAAAGAAATTCTTTGCTGTGAGGGTGGTGAGGCACTGGAACAGGTTGCCCAGAGAAGCTGTGGCTGCCCCATCCCCGGAGAGGTTCAAGGCCAGGCTGGATGGGGCTTGGAGCAGCCTGGTGTGGTGGGAGGTGTCCCTGCCTGTGGCAGGGGGCCTGGAACTGGGTGATCTGTAGGGTCGCTTCCAACCCAGAAATGGCTTGACCAGGGTCGTACACGATATCAATGATGGTTCAAGAAGGGGAATCTTCATGCCCTGGTTCAAGAATTGTCTCATCAGGCAGGAACATTTTAAGCAAAGTTCACGTGATCTTTAGCCTGTCCTTCACTGGTTTCAGCTGAGTTACCCCAGGCTGAGATCTGGTGGCTGAGAGAAGAGAATGAGGTTTAAGACGCATCAAACCACATTTTGTTATCCCTAGTGGCTGCTGTGATTTTTCTCAGCTTTCTGTAGCTGGAGACGTGTCAGTCAGATGCTGTGCCAGATGTTTCCCACAAACTGTCACATAAATGAAATAGCTGGAGCGAGTTAAGAATCTACCCAATTGCCGACTGGCTGCCAGTGCCCGCTGACTGCATTTGGCAAACCACAGCTCTGCTCTCCTTCCAGTCAACCTCAGAAGACCTGGCCATCCAGGAGACCCTGAGCAGGTGGTGACGGACACAAAGGCTGGGAGAAGACAACTTAAGTGGCCACCATGGAATGGGCTACCCCTTTCTGTCACTCCCAAATATTTGGGACCCCTTAGCGAGCGTGGGACTCATTTAATAGCAGTGCTGAAAACCTGGGCAGAAGTTGTACAGCCACAGATAAGAGACAGCCCGAAGCTTGTTGGTGTGAATGGTCCTTCTCCAAAAAACTTCCCCAGCAAAGTTTCTTTCCCAAATCCAGAGTGCCAGCAGGGTGTTTCCTTCAGGTAGGACTACTCCTGGATCTGGAGCTTTATAGGAGCTTGCAGAGCACTGAGTGTTTTCTGTCGCATCGGGCCATCAGAAATTTCTCTCGCGTATTCATTTCTCAAATTAAGGGCATAAAAAGATGGTGCAGGCAGCCAAGTCTCACACAGATCCGGCGGTGCGCTGCCAAAGCTTTACACGTTGCTGCTGACCAATGCAACAGGCAGCCAAAAGCAGCTCTCTGAATCCAGCAAACCTCCTCCAGAGCTGGTGCATGATGCAGAACGTCCCACCTTCCCTGGGGACCACCGGACGGAGACTCTCCAGCCCAACTCCCTGTTTCCCGATCCCACCACCCCACACCGATAGCAGGGAAATGGGTCTTTTCCTTTCCTCTGGACAATCTCTCCTTTCCCACTCTTATATCCCCCAATTCCTGTCAGTTTAATCCAAGAAATAAATATTTTTTAGGGAATTTAGAGATAAAACGTGACCAGTGTAACAGCAGCTCCTTCCTTCTGGTGCTTTACACATGATTATTCACTGCACCCTCGGATGTATCTTAGGAAGCTTGTGGTTTAGGAAACCAGCCATCACCTGAAACAATATCCTACATAAACCCTCTAATTGCATCAGTGATCTCTCCTCTGCCCATTGCGGACTTTTCTCCCTCTTCCTTGGTCTTTTCCAGCTTTTCTGTGCTAGTGCTCTGCTCATTTGCTATGATCAAATGGCAGATAAATTCATGAGGCATTTGCAGATAATTTTTCCCTTTCTTTCTTTCTTTATTTTTTCTTTTTTACCTCTAGCATGATTTTTCACTTAGGATTTTCCACTTATCTTTTTCCCAAAACACAGGAACTAAAATTCTTCTTATATATGTGTGGTACTTTTCTCTGAGCGATATTTCTGCATGCAAAAACCCCTGATTCTGTGCACTTTATAAATAAAGCCTCTAGACTTATATTTAGATTACAATGATCTCTTGGGCATGAACTGTCTTTGCAGTCTCTATTTATGAAGCACACAACACAATAGTCATCTGGTTGTGTTCAGACAGTAAAGAGCTATCATCAGCTATATCTGGATATCCTCCTTTCATCAGTGTTGTATGAAAAAAAAACTGCCATGAAAATTTCTTACTGAAACAACAACAACAACAAAAATATCAGATTTTCACCAAAGAGAAATATTCTTGGGAAATTTCAGTTTTACTCGTTCTGTCATTGTTTTCGTTGGAAAACTGGGCACCTAAAATCCCTTGCAAAAAGTTCTGTTCAAACAAGGCAGAGTTTGGGCATCTTGAGGTAAAAAACCCACCATTTTTTTGTTTCATCCCAAGGCTGCCAAGAGCAGAGGCTGGTTTTTTTTATAATTAAAAAAAAAAAAACAAAAACCCTCCTGCTATTCTTTTGGGTTTTTTTCAGCAAGAACTGCTGAACATTTTCTCGCCAACTCTAGTGCAAACAACCTCTCTTCTGGTTTTGACAACTTCCTTGGGATTATGTTGCTCTATTTCAAGTTCTTCCTTGTTTTCCTTCCTCCACCTTAATGCCAGCGTTGGCACCGAAGCTTCCCTTAATGATGACATATGTTCCTCACTCATTCAGACTATGATCTAACGCTTTATATAGAGCATCTGTTTATTTATCTGTGGGACATGTGGCTGGAACATAAACTTGAATGAGCTGTGGGAAAGGCCAATTTTAAATATGAAAATAGACTAGCATTGGTGTACTTAACAGACACTCACAACTCCCTAATTTGATGATTAGTCACAGAAAGTGCTTAGACGGTTCTCATGACAATTTGTATAAACGTTGTTCTTTCCATTGGAAAAAAAATATTATCATAGCTGGACAAATAAAGTGACCCACAACTTCAAAATGAATGTCATTTCAAAATTGCCTTTGAAGGCGTAATTCGGTAGCGGTGCTTAATATTCCCAGCTGTCATCGACCATGCAGTAATTCGTTTTAAGTTCTAATGAATATGTATTTATGCGAGCAAGGTATAAGCATTGCAAATACCATACGTGTTTGACCACAGTTTATGATGATGATATTGTATGATTGCATGTATGTGTTCGTGATTACAACATGAATATTTCATAGATCAGTGTAAAATGTAATTACACCCTACTATGTTTGCTTAATGTCAGTGTCAACAGTTTGATCGAGATTAGCATAAGACCAAATCGTTTTCTCAAAGCAGACCCAAATTTCTCATCTCCGGTTTCAAGCATCAAGATTTCGGGCATCATAAATCACAGGAAGGTGCTCAGGGTACTTAACATTTTCCACAGCCTGAACCACTTGATAGAAAACTTTTCTTTAAATCAAAACACAAAAGATGGGGGGGGAGGAGGAAACATTTCATTTTCTTGAATTTTTAATCCTAGGAGAATCAGACGGAATATTTAGTAATTGCATGTGATGCAAAGATCTGCAGCCCACTTACAGACATTCTTCTTACTGGTTTCAAGAAGACTCCTAAAGAAAACAAGAAAACTTTGTGTCCTGCTGTCAGTAAGAATAAGATACCATTTCCACATCCATATCAGTTGCTTAAAAATCTCTCATTTGCCTGAAATGTTGCAAGTTCTCTGTAAATATCCCCTAAAAATGAAAGATTGGGGAGAAAATAAAGCACTGCTTTCTATTTTTGTCAGTGTTTACTCCGTTCCGCTGTTCGCATGTCATACGCGGAGCCGTTTCAGTTTCCTCCGTCGAGACAGTTTCTCTTGCAGTTTCAGTGTCTTTCTCGCAAAGTAAGCCGGCAGAGAAAACATGTTTTAAAAATAGGAAAATGTGATTGTGAAACCACAGGCTTGTGTTTTGCGCAGAGGAGAGGTGAAGGTGGTCAGAAGCAGGCACTGCGCAGAAATCCCTTTAATTGGACTTTTGAATTGACAAAGCCTTACTAAAGATGAAACTCCTCACTTTTACACTCATACCAGCCTAGGTATCAGAACCTGTGTACATTTTTTGTGTGGGAGATGATTTCTCAGTATTATTCAGCTACATAATTTCCCTTTTTTTTATTTGTGATTCCCCATTTTCAGCTCCTTTCATTTGCTGGTAATGCTGCCCCAATTTGTCCATCGTTTCTAAAATATTTTTGCTTAGATCCTAAATCGTGAAGGTTCCACCTGATTAATCCATTGGTGCTGCAATGCCAGGGCAGCACTGTGGGGCTGGGCTGAGGTCCACGGCTGGCTTGGTCTGCTTTGATGTTGCTTAGGGTTTGGAAGGGGGAGTTTTGTAATGATGGGATGACAGGGAGCGTGAGGTGGGAAAGAAACCATTTCCATGGAGGGGTTCGCAGTCCATTTGCTTCTCTGAGCCTCTTAATCGTGAAGTGTGCACCAACATTTTGCTCTTGACAGTCTCTGAATGATGTATAAGGTTTTGCTAAAGACTTTAAGGAAACTTGATGTTTACTTGCCTTCCTTGTGTGTAGGGCAGAACCTCATGTGTTCTCCAAGGGGCATATTCCCACCAATAAAACCTGCCTGTGCTCCTCCCAGTCCCTTTCCCCTTTCTTTTGAGCATTATGGACCCAGATCATGCATGGATTTCACGAGAGGTGGGTGGCAGAGGCATGAGAAGGGCTTCAGAGTTTCAGAGTGCTGAGAAACCCCATGGAGGGAGTCACCTGATGGTCAGAGATCTCTTCTGAGGCCTTGAGTGGTGTACTGTCTTGGAAGAACTGCTGGATTTTTTGGGCTTTTAGGAAATGATTTGGTTTGGAAAAGTTCTGGAAAAGAAGGCAGAATTTGTCTTTGCCTTCTAAGTCATGTTGGCTCACGAGGTTGAGGCAGATTTAGATTGGATATTAGAAACAAGTTCTTTACTCTGAGGGTGGTGGAACACTGGGACAGGTTGCCCAGGGAGGTGGTTGAGGCCACTTCCCTGGAGATATTCAAGGTGAAGCTTGATGGGGCCCTGGGCAACCTGGGCTAGTTGGGGGTGTCCCTGCGACTGCGGGGAGGTCAGACTAGATGACCTTTGGAGGTCCCTTCTGTCCTGGATGATTCTATGATTCTATTTGGTGTAACAGGTTGATTCCAGCACTTTGCTACTGCGCTTCTACCGCAGGGCCAGCACCATCGGAACTTCAGCCTCCAAACCTTCAGTTCTTCTGGGTTTTAATCTTCCTGTCCTTTTTACTGCATCAAATCTCAAAGGTCCATCCTTATGAGGGACAGTCCGTTTCTCTTTGAGCTACTCCTCCTTGTTCTGCAGCTGGATCTTTCCCTGATGCTTCCCGAGTGCTGCATGTCTGAGGCACAACACAAAGACATGCCGTGCCATGCGTTCCCTTCTGATCGTTAGGGATTGATGCTGAAAGGAGTTGCTGCCTGTAAGATTTTTAATCAAGCAACTGCAGCAACTTTATGAGCAACATATATCTCCCTTAATTTGGAATGAAAATACGGTTGGCAAGGGGAGGAACAAAAAACTCCCTTCTCTCTCACCAACGTACTTTCCAACATGAGCAAAAAAGAAAAAGAAGAAAAGAAAAAAAAAAAGGTTTTGAGTAAAGTGGCAATATGGATGCGTTTGAAACTGCGAAATGTGATTCTTAATTGCTCGTGATTGTCTCTCCAACAACTGGTAGGTTAACCACGGCAGGCTGACAGCCTGTACTAACTGACAATCAATATTGTTGAAGCGCGGAACCTTTGCCTGCGAGACACAAAAACATTTCATTTTCAAACACTCCAGGACATCTGCTTCTGGAGAGAAAGAGTTGCTTCTTCTCGGCAATACGTACCGACTTGTAACTTATTTTTTTCTCCTTGCTCGGAGGAAACAAAAGTCTTCTTTATAGCATATCCTTTCCACTAATCTGGCAGCAATCCAGTGTGGGTTTAAACAGATGTTCTGGAAAAAAATATGGCATATACAAATGAGATAGAATCCAGCAACTCAGTCATGGATTATTACAGATATAAAATATGAAGGGCTAAATTCTTCCCAGATACATGTTCCATAGAATAGTTGGCACTAGATATAAGAACAGCACACAAACAAATCATTAATACCCTCATTATAATAATTATTATATATTTAGCACAAAGACCCCAGGCTGGCTCAAACCCTTCGCATTAAATACTGTACAGATGCACGTTCAGGCTGAGGAGTTTAAGTTCGAATGGCTGCATGCACCAAAGACTTAGAGATGTAAGTAACTTCATTTGGGCATGTTTACAGGATTAAGCTCCACATGTGATTATATTTTTGGCAACAACAGGCATTTCTTACTTTCTGTGCTGCAGCCTTTGAATAAATCACACAGTAATGAACGATTTGATGTTAAAAGGAAAGAATTTGAGTCCTGCTGCGTGTAAGTCTACTAAGACTTAGGGTTGCCACAGGGTTAAATCTCAATGGTAGAAATCATATGGACACACACTTAATACATATATATATATTGCACACAAGGCAACGAAAGCAATAAAATCACCTTCTAAATGCTGAAATGCATCATATGATCTCCTGATGTGAAGGGAAAAAACCTAAATCCTGGGCTCTGGTAGCATTCCTGCGATGACCCCTAAAAAGCAGGTGGGAAAAAGAGCTGGAACCACGTGATGGGCCAAGCGTGAGGTGGGAATGAGGGGTGCTGCAGCTCGGGGAAAGGCACAAAGAAAGAAATCCCTTTCAGGTTTTACTGATATTGTAGAGAGAATATGGTCTGATGGACATAATAACATCTAAGTGCAGGTGTACCTACCTACACGGCTGTGGAGACCCTGGTCTTCCCATGCTTCTGGGTGGTGGAGACCCTGGTCTTCCCATGCTTCTGGGTGAGCCTTCACCTCTTGTATTTATCCTGAGCTCCTGGTGGTTGGGAGTGTGCGAACCACAACCTGCTTTTCTCCAACGCTCTTATTTTTAACTTTTCCCTTTTTTTCCCTACCTCCTTCACCTTATTTCATCTGAATTTGGAATGAATTTGCTCCAGGCAACTCTGGTGTCCTTTCCACAAAATGTGTTCTTCCAAAAAACACCAACCTCCTTGAAATAGCCCTGAGAATGTATAGCAGCGAAGCCCAATACTTATGGAAATAAACTAAAAAAATCAACTTTTTTGAGCATTCACAAAAGACATTTGATTACTTGATAAATAATTTTGTTTCCTATTGTTGTTGTTGCCGAACAAAATAAAATGAAAGATGTTGGGGAGATGCCAGGGTGAGGAGTGGGAGGGATTAATTTGTCCCCATTTTCCCAACTGCTTTTCTTTGCAGTCTCTTACTTCTCATCATTTTATCAACTTCAGAAAAGTTCCAAGGAAATAAAAGTACAGCAAACTCTAGCTTGTCTACCTCTGTACTTTTGGAAACGAGAGAAGATCAGAAAAATGCCATCTAAGAAGTGTCCCAAACACAACTGGAAAAGCTGCTGCGCACTTGAAAATGCAATGAAAGAAAAAAAAACTGAGCTTTTCTTTTTCTGATTCTTCTTTCCTTTCCCTGCTACTGCCTCTTTCTGCTCCAGGTAATTTTTTGCCCAAACTGGGCTCGCTGGGAGGGCAGTGTCACTGCTGCCCTGCGCCGGGGACAGATCATAGAATCATGGAATGGTTTGGGCTGGAAAGGACCTTAAAGATCATCGAGTTCTAACCCCCTTGCCATTTGTGAACAGCCACAGGTTCATTTGATTTTAATAATTTTGACTGGAGAAGAAGGAGCTGCATTGAACATGCCGGGCTGACTGCTGCCAGCTGCCTGGTTCTGGTTACAAGCTCAAGAAACTGAGTGAAATAAAGCGCGAAGCTTTAGTGTATCCTCTCTAAGCCAGGGAGCAAGTCAGGCTTAGTGGGTTATTTGATGATATTTGACTCTCCTTCTACATGAATAACATCTGCAAATATGCCGAGTCTCTTTGGAATTGTTTTTGGTTTAAAAGAATTTGTTATTTGGAGCATTTCAATCAGTCACTCCCTGGCTTGCTGTTTTGGCTGGTCACAGTGTCACGTTTGAGCCTTTCCATCCCCTGCCTCAAGAAACATCATTCTCATAATAATCAGGTGTTTGTCATAGAAGACAACACTCCAAAGACAACAGGAGACAGCCCTGATAATATAAGCCTACTGCTGGGGGTTAGAAATGAGGAATGATGCTAAAGCAAGGAAAGAAGACAAAATTAAATGAAGGAAGAGATCCAATTTCCCTAACTCTGCTGGCTACTGTTAGATTTCTCAGTGGCAGCCAGCTCAGCATTAGGCCAGTTCACGCATGCGTCCTGCCCTGTGTCCGTGCATCTACCTGGCTGCAGGGGCAAAGCCAGTGACACCAGCAGCTTCAAGCCATCCCAAAGGCTCTTCCTTAACAATGATGTCTGGTCTTCCTAGGAAGGAGCTCCGGCAGAATTGTTTGCCTTTTTCACAGCAGTCAAGTCACAGGAAGGAATTAGGAGGAGGATGCTGGAAAAATCAGTAGCCACCTACATCTGTCAATTCCACCATACGTCTAGAGGGCTTCTGCAGCTGCCTCCAGTAGCAGAGCAAAAGCAAGTCCCACAGAATCATAGAATGGTTCAGCTTGGAAGGGACCTTAAAGATCACCCAGTTCCTACCCCCCTGCCATGGGCAGGGACACCTCCCACCAGACCAGGTTGCTCAAAGCCCCATCCAGCCTGGAGTTCCTTCTTCCCTGCCTCTTCCTTCTTCTTCCCCGTCTCAAGATAATAATATAAAAAAGGCCATCCTGGGGCAGACCAAAGGTCCAACTACTCTAGTGTCTTCTCTCCAACAAAGACCAGTAGTGGTATGGAAGGATGAATGTAAGAACAGGTGGAGCAATCAGTGATGCTTCCCCACCATATTCTTCACACTGTTGACACTGTGTGGCTTTCTTAGCCAAAACCAGTGCATTGTGTTTAATGCATTGTGGTGAATTTATTGACCATGAATTTTTTTCAAGGCCCTCCAAACTCTTGCAGTCTTGGCACCCTGAAGGTGCTGTACCAAGGACATCCACAATTTAACCACAGTCCCATAAAGAAACACCTCCTTTAATTTATCCTGACTCTGCTGTCTTGCCAAGCTTACCTACTGACCCTGGTTCTTACCCTGGAAGAAAGAGGAAATGACTGATCTCTCCGTGCTGATCTGACCTTGTAGGCTCCTACCATCCTCCCCTGAGCCTCCTTGCGTGGTGGCTGCAAGAGCCATCCCTCTGTGAGCACCTTGATGGGCCTGTGGGTCAACATCCCACCAGCCTGAACAGCGAGTGTGGGACTGGGAAAGGTTTCAGACACAAACTCAAAGGCAGCCTCCTGTCTGATAAGACCTAAAACCTCACCCAGGCAGCGTGGCTTAGTTCATCAGCACCCACAAGTGTTGAGGTACACAAATGTGAGGTACCACACAAGTGTCAGCAGTGTGGCAGCAGATGGGTCAGCCTCTGGATGCATTCATACAGACAGCAATGCTTTGCAATCATATATTTTCCACAATCTGCCCAACCTTTCTACCTCTTTCCTTCCCGGCTTTAAGGCAAAGCAACCTTAAGAGCAGCTCCAGAAGTGGGCAGAGGCTAAAGAAGAAAGTCCCAGAAAAGACATCTGGGCAGGGAGAGGTGGGAGGGAGGCACATGCCCGTACGCCCCGTCACCAGCCTGCCTGAAAAGGGAACTAATATCATTTGTGTGGGCTTTTCCTCCCCCTCCCGCGGATCAAAAGGACAGCAGCAATGCAATCTGCTGTTTGTGTAGGAAATGTGTCAGAAGAGGGAAGGAGGGGATACTCATGGGAACATCTGCTCCAAGAAGCCACTTGAAAATTAACCATTTAGGTCCTGACGCAGGGAGCACCTGCCCAGCGTTAATCCTCAGTGACGCTGGGGCTGTGCGTGTTCACGGCACCTTCTGGAAAGTCCTGGAGGAGGATGAGGGTGGTGAGTAATTCTTCCTCCTGCTTCCTTGGACTGGGCTTACATAGGCAGAGTGCAGCCCTTCCTGGTGCTGCTGGGCTGGTACATGTGAGGGTCATTCCACAGGCTGTGCTGAAGATGTGGGAAGAGTCACGCGTGACCAGAATCATTCATCTCCCTCCAGGAGCACCTGGGACAAGTGCAAGATTTGCAACTTGGTTCCCAGAGTCATTGGTGCCAAAAGCAGGGATGGGACTTTTTATCTCATTTTCCTGTTGGGCTTGAAGCACCTAAAACCTCCCTTCTCCTGCTCTGCTTGTTGCTTTCTACACTTTTTCTGCATCAGCTGAAGGTGGCAGCCGGCAGCTGGAGGACCCATGGTAGAAAATTAAAGGTGGGGGCCACACATCCTGAGTTTTCTCTTATCTCTGTGACTATTAGAGGTGATTCACCCCCTCTATTTTATGCTTGTGAAACCCCACCTGGAGTCCTGTGTCCAGCTCTGGAGTCCTCAACATAAAAAGGACATGAAACTGTTGGAACGGGTCAAGTGGAGTGCCACCAAGATGACCAGAGGGCTGNCATGTGCCCTGGTCACTCCCAGCCAGCCCTTTGTGCCCTTTACACAAAAACTTGTCACCGGAATAAAATATTTGCTGACCCGGCTTTGTAACATCGCCACAGGCAAAGATAAGTACAGCAGAGAAAAAGGAAAAGAATTTAAAAAAAAAAAAAAATAATCACATTCATTCTTCCTCCTGGGTATAAAATTAAAAATCTCACATTGTCCTGGTGCAATGGAGTCGAGCACGAAAGGGAAAAAAACAGCCCCGTGTTGTTCTAGGCCCTGGGCCAAAACTACTTGTGTGAGTTTGTGCTGGCAGTGGCGTTCCCCGGCAGAGGGTCCGCGCTCGGCCACAGCAGAATCGTAACCACCGACCCTGCCTCCCAGCCAGGTCACCTTCCTCTTAGCCCCCCGCCACCCCGGGCCTCCCACACACTTAAGCAAAAGGTGGAGTTTTTCTGTTTTGTTGGGTATTTTTTATTATTATTTTTTTTTCTTTGGTGTGTCCTGTAAAATGTGTCCCGTGGCTGCTGTTTAGTGCCCAGGGTGGCATAGGAAAGACTGGCATCTCTGTGAAAACATTGACCTTAACCCGGTTTTGGATGCTGTCCAACAAATCCTTTACCCACAGACATACTTTTACACAAGTATTTAAGTCAACAGGATTCCTTGCATGAGTAAGGGATTTGTGGGATGTAGCTTTTACCCATCTTATTTTTCCAGTAAATAAAATGTACTTTTTTCAGCCTCTCTGGAGAAACGTCAAGATTTGAATCCTTTTGCTGCTCTTCAGGTTTTGCTTATTTCCCCAGAGCTCCCTATCACTTCAAACACTGTGTAACTTGCAGTTTCTTTCTTTCCAATCTCTCCTCTGTATAAATTTCTCTAAATTTGCCTACTTTACCTGCAGACATGAGTTAAATCAGTAATTTAATCTCCTAATTAGGAGAGAGAGATTGTTTGGATTTCAGTTTCTGCATCAGAGCTGGTCTTCTCAGTATTGATTCTGCATCAAATCATAAAATCATAGAATAGTTTGGGTTAGAAGGGACCTTCAAGATCATCCAGTTCCAACCCCCCTGCCATGGGCAGGGACATCCTCCACCAGAGCAGGTTGCTCCAAGCCCCATCCAGCCTGGCCTTAGATCCTTCCAGGGATGGAGCATCCACAGCTTCTCTGGGCAACCTGTTCCAGCGCCTCACCGCCCTCACAGCAAAGAATTTCTCCCCAATATCTAATCCAAATCTTCCCTCTTTCAGTTTAAAACCGTTACCCCTTGTCCTATCAGTCCACTTCCTGACAAAGAGTCCCTCCCCATCTTTCCTGTAGGCCCCCTTTAAGTACTGGAAGGCTGCTATAGTTGCAAGAGTTCAGGTGTAACTCCCAAAAACCAAATAAAGAAATGAATTCCAGAGTTTTTTTACCACAACTGATCTCAATAGGACCTCTGCTTTCCATTTCTTTCCCTACAGCCTTACAAGTCTGGTCTAGATGTCCATAGTCACCCCCATATTCATCCCCAAGATGCAGCAGAGAGCCTGAGAGTATCCCATTAAAAAAATGTGTAGTTTGAATGTTGTTCTGGACTTGAGCTGGAGGCTACTTTTGCTTCACTCAGCTGAAAATGAGTACTTAGCCTTTTGGACTATGGAATTAAAGGCAGACAGGAGCAGCAGTACATCACCTTGTGTACGCTGCTGGCTATGCAAACCAAGGTCCTACAGTCACCCTGGCCCAATAGACCATCTAGACATGTCCTCAAGTCTGGGTCTTGAAGGTCAGCCAAACTAAGGGAGGTGTAAAACCCTTGGGGTTTTGGCCCACTGCTACTTTTGCAACTCTCCTGGTCCATTCAGTGTTACGCTTCCACCACAGTGGTCTTCACCCCATCCTGCTTTGAACAGGTGACATCCCACCAGTGACATCCCACAAGCCCTTGGCAGGTGATTACCCAACAGAAATTAGTGTCTTTTGGAAGCCCTTTTTTTTTTTTTTTCCCCAAATGCCCTTTAGTAAGTGTTCCCAGTTTTTTTTCACAAGGTTTTGCACCTTTGCTGACATGCCACAACTGGCATGACACCATGCCATATTCTCAGGCATTTAATTTTCCAGGGGCAAACTACTAAAAGCCGTCTCCTCCACGAGTCCAGGTGGAGCTCAGGCACTTCAAGAAGGAACTTGGTCACCGAATAGCCTGGACCTCAAAACTGCAGCCTGAAACACCCTGATGTCATGAACTCTGTCACTTCGTTGCAGGATGAAGCCGTAACAGAGGGGCGAAATGTTCAGTGTTACAACCACCAGCTCTGAAACCAAACTTCTTCCACAGCTGGAGAGGTCTACGAGCAGATAAATTCAGCTTTCAGGGAGTCCCTTCCCCCTTATGGGGCTCATCTCCCCACAGACCCCGCCATGCAACTGGTTTTAAGTATCCAACTCTGCAGCCAGATTGTTAAGCTTAATGTTATTCACATATTTCAGTGCTTCATTAAAACAGGACTTACACTGAGAGTCTAATTAAGACCAAAGTGCCACGTTCATTTCCAGAGCAGTAAAAGGTGAGTTATGTAAACTCGCAGCAAGTACTTCTTCTTTTACCAGAAGAGCAAGATAAAAGCATGAACCACATCCATAGGCAAAACAGTCAAGGAGGGGAGTGAAGGCTTTGGCAGACAGTACGTAAAAGAAGGAAGTCTAGAAAGATATTTTTATTTGCATTTCTTACATGAGATTCTCTGGATTTCCCCTCCACCTGGAATACGTCAGAGGGAAGCGGAGCGACCAGTGTGATGGCTACTCTACAGCCCTGAGACAACAGCTGCTCTTTTTGACTAGAAAAATGGTCTGTCTGGCTCTCCCCATCCCCAGCCTCCCATTTCTCTCTCCATCCCTGGGGGCTGGACTGCTCTGAGAGGCACGGGATTGGCATCCAGGCTCCCAAAAAGGAGTCAAGGAGAGGCTGGGAGCACACCAAGCCCAGATTCTCTCTGCCACAGAGCTCCTAGACTCAGCCAAGAATCCTTCCTATATCCAGTGCCACCTCTCCCAAAATCCTCATCCTGGCTCCTCTGACTAGAGTGAGGTGAATGACACCAAGGAAGGGTTGAAGTGTGGTGAAGAGGACAGATATCCATGCTGAAGGGACCTCATATGTTTAAAAATTGGTGGTTTATGTATCTGGAGACAGAAATATTGTTTTTTAATGGAAGAAGTGTAGTTCCTTGAGCCAGAGAGGCAGTTCTATTCCCAAAGAAGAGCACAGAAAGGATACAGAGGTGAGGGGGAAAAAAAGAATATCCAAGAAGGGGGCTAGATGATGATACCACTGTGAGTGCTCCAGATTACAGAGGGGCTTGGAGGTGGGAACGAGGAGCTTGGTTTTAATTCACTAGGTTAAAAAAATGCTTAAGAGATAGTAGAGGTGATTGCTGTAGCTACCTGGATGGGTTTGAGAGGGCAGAAATGGGCATCGCTAAGGCCAACGATAAAGAGATTACAGCAATGATGGTGTGAACCATGTAGCACATGAAGGTCTTAGCACAGGGAATGCAGAAAAGTGGGATGTTTGGGATTTTATGTTTTTTAACTCGCAGCTGGGATGCTTATGCTTGTTTATATTTGATCAGGCTGGGCTGATTGGGAAACCTCCTGGAAAAGCAAAAACCAAGGAAAGACTGAGATTATACGCTGCACACATGGGAAAATATGGAGCCTTTTATGCCCTGAGATTGCAGATTTTACCTAACGAGGACCACAACGCTTGTTCTAAGAACACGTTTGGCCAACCGCACAGGTCCCAAGAGAGGATCCTGCCAAGAGACCTTTTACAGACAGCGGGGCAGGGACACCAGCTCTCTGCCCTACAAAGATCAGTGTAATAGTTGGAGATAGAATTATCCCAAGACAAAACATTTTCTAAGGAACTGCTGCTAAACTGGTACCAGGACATGGCTAGTACCAAGCCCTTTATTCTAGGTTGTATTTTTTTTTTGCTTAGCAAGGATTTCCATTGTGAGATTCCCCAGTCCTAATCTAGCAACACGCTTCTGCAGCGTTTGGCCCTGTTTTCTTCTGGGAGTTCCTAAAATAAAGTGCATTGTTAACACAGTGTATTATTTGCTTACAAACACAGCAACGCCAATTAAGAATCTCTCCTTTAATAAGACATTAGCAGCTCTTCACACTGGACCTCACCAGTGCTGCGCAGCTTATCTGAGAATACATCAGCCTCTGATTTAAAGACCTTTGTGTGGGCCTCGTAAATCTTATGCCTGGTCCCAAGGCAGACACCAATTTTGTCTCTTACTGTCCACTGTTATTTACGGCCTCTCATTGTCATTCTCTATATATCCTGCTGCAAACTTCTATACAGCTGTTAATTTATAACGTAGGTTCTCAGGTTTCCCTCCTGGGAAAGGATAGATAAAGAAATGAAAGAAATATTAGAAAGGAAATAACTGGCTTAATTGTACCAGATTTTTTAAAGTGAATGTACATTATATTCTGAACATGTCAAAGAAAACCCAAGCAACAAGAAAATATGGCTGCCAGGGTGCTTAGCAAGGGTGGGGGGAAAAAAAGAGGAAAAAGAGGAAAGCATGCCTTAGCACTTCTGTAAAGGGAGCACTTAGAAGGGTGTTCCCTTTATGAAAGAAAAAAAAAAAACAACAAACCCAAGGGATGGCTAAAAGCTGAAAAAGTACCTTCATTTACCATTTCTACAAATCCAGGACAGGGTAACAAACCCAAGCAGAAGTTGCAGGTTAGGTGAGTGAGCGGAGTAAAAACTGTGGGAGATGAATAACTGAGGGGAAGCCGTTTCCCTGCCGCTGAGACAGCAGCTGAAGTACAGGTGGGATATTAAATGCCTGGTTGCTTCAGAGCGGGACATCGTGAGCTCTCGCTGTGGAGCTGAACGTGACCCATGCTGGGGGTACCTCCACAGAGTCCTTAACGCACGTTGGAAGACTGGGGTCTCCTCATTGACAGCTGTGTTATAGCCAATACAGCAAATTAGGATGTCATTGAGACACGCAGCTTAGTGCCATGAGGCTCTCCAGGTAGGAGGATGAGTCGATGATGGAGATGTAAGGCCCTAGATGCCACAATATATCCTCACAAATACTCCAGGGCACACACAGGGTCACGTTATCAGGGGGGAAAATCAGCAGGACAGCCACAAAAACAAATACGACTGACATAAGCACGCTGCTTGGGAGACTGTCTGCAATATATGGCTCTGATTAACGTCTGGAATGGCAATAGGGCAAGCTAATGCTTCCTCGAGTCTTAGGTGACGTGCTAGAAAAGATCTTTGGGAAGGTCATACCCACGTTCACGGCCTGGCTGCAAACGGAGCAACCCCCTAAATGCTGACCTTGCATTTGACTGCAGGGTAAGCACTGGAGTAGACTGCAAACTGGGCAAGATCTGTGGACACCAATGGCAGCTCCTTCTCTCAACACCAGCATCCTTCAGAGTTAAATTCCTCCCAGTTTCAGAGGAGGGAATGAAGCATTTGATCCTTTCTAAATGCCTGCTGGAGTCTGTGTGGGATAAATCAACCTTTGGAAAAGTTTGGGAGAACTTCTGCAAATAAAACTCGCTACCGACCAACTTCAAACCCTGCAAGTATCAAACAATCTCAGGCCCTGGCTCTCCCTCTGAAGTGCAACTGGACTACCACAAAGAAGATGCCCTACAAAAAAAACCAAAAACAAACAAAAAACAAAAAACCAAACCCCAAAAAACTCCATAAAAGCACAGAAATCATGTAGAAACACACACAAAGAGGCTCCTGCCCAATGTGGTGAGAGAGAGAACGATTAAATTGCACGAAAAACCTGTTGCTACCACTTCTGCGCTTGGCCAACAAAGAGGGCTAGACAGGCCCCACTCAGTAAATATAGACTCTTATTGGATCAAAGGGGTAAGAATGGAAGCGAGTCCTCAGGCTTTATGGACCTGATCCAGTTGGTTTTTCTACTAATTTCTGTGGGCTTTGGCTGGTGTCCAGGCAGCATAAACAACCGAGAGCAGGGCTAGCCTCGCTTGGCAAATGAGAGCCCTGCTGGTGCCACTGATTTTTTACTCTCTCTGCCCTCAACCCGAGCTTTCCCTTCAACTCCAGAAGGCTCCGAAAGCAGGAAAAGGTTTGCTGGGCACCCAGCAGCAATTTAGTTGGATCTAGGAACCAAGAAGACCTGACACAGTGGCTCCTGACATCCTCCATTGGTCCCCGTTCAAGTTCTGCCATCCTCATGTTCATCAGTGGTGGTCATCCCCCCTCCTACCCCCCTCCAAGCAGAAGTCCTCGGGGAAGGACTGAAAAGGGAGCTTCTTCTCCCTCTTGGCTTCATGGCAAGGGGAGACTTTGGCCACCAAAGGGTTGGGGGCTGGAGAGGAGAAAGCAGATGGCTTGCTGACCAACATTGTGCGTTCCTCAGGGCCTTCAGGAAGGCAGGAGCTCTGGGAATAAAGTTTCTGGGGCAGTTCTTCCCGTCGCCTTCCCTCCAGTAATGACTTGAGGCTTGTTTACATTAGAGAGTTGTACTACCAGTATTTTATACAGCCGCAGTTAAATCAGTACAACACCTGTATTGTATCTACGGCGGCCTCGGTGTGAAGGTGAGGATAGTACTTCTGAAGTCCTGACAAGGCAAGCCAGCAAGGGGCAAAAGGGATACCTGGAGAAAATGGGAATGCTGGTGTGTTTTCTGACGTTTCAAACTCGGTAAAGACCATGGACGTACTGTGAAATCATAATTGGTTTACTAAAAATAAGACACTGCTAGATGGTAGACAGAATCACAGGAATTTTCATGGTTGGAAGGGACTTCTGAGATCATCAAATCCAATTGAACACACACCAAGAAAAAAACTAACGCAAAAGACAACACACAAAAAACCAAACCCCACTAAACAAATCACCCAACCCAACAATCTCGGCCACTAGAGCATGCCCTGAAGTGCCACATCTACAGGTTTCTGAAATCCCCCCAGGGTTGGTGACTCCACCACCTCCCTGGGCAGGCCCTTCCAGTGCCTGGCCACCCTCTCAGTGAAGTAATTCTTCCTAATATCTAATCTAAACCTCCCCTCCCAATTATTCCTAGCTTACAGCACCCAAACAGGAATTAAAACCTTGTTGGTTTATTTTATTTTATTTTATTAATCTTATTTTTTGTGCCCTTATTATTAAAGAGGAGAGGGAAAAATGAACAATGAATTAAACACAAAATAAGAGATTTCTGCCAAGCAGCGTAATTCATATGCTCCATCTCTAGAAGCTGTTCAGCCTGGAGAAGGCTCTGCAGAGACCTTACAGCCCTTCCAAGTCCCTAAAGGGGCTACAGGAGGGATGGGGAGGGACTCTTTTATCAAGGAGTGGAGTGACAGGACAAGGGGTAACGATTTTAAACTGAAAGAGGGGAGATTTGGATTAGATATCAGGAAGAAATTCTTTGCTGTGAAGGTGGTGAGACAGTGGAACAGGTTGCCCAGAGAAGCTGTGGATGCCAGAAGATCCCTGGAAGGTGTTGAAGGCCAGGCTGGATGGGGCTTGGAGCAACTTGGTCTGGTGGGAGGTATCCCTGCCCATGGCAGGGGGGTTGGAACTGGATGATCTTTAAGGTCTCATCCAACTCTAACTGTTCTATGTTCTATGATATGATTACAAAACACTGCCTAAAATTTCCAGTGTACAAAGACAGCAGAACTCTACAAGCCACAAGATCCACAGAGTAACTTCATGGGAACTGCACTTGCACTTTGGGGAAGAAATTGCTCCACTTTTGGTAGAGTTTATGCTATCAGGCTGTGATTGTGGGATAATACTGTCTTTAAAAGGACAGAGAGCTCCCACTCCCCCATCACCTCTGCCATAGTGGACAAACAGATGAAAGCTCCCAGCTTTACTGAACGGGGACAGATTTAACCCCAGGACCTTTAACTCTTTTGCTGGAGCTGAACACCTCCGTATTTGGGGCTGGAATTTCCCAACTGGAAGGGTATGGATGACGATAGTATTACCAAATACCTGAGAAGAGCTTTGTGATGGTCTGGTTGTTTAATGATCAAAAACCACTCAGATATCCTGGCAGTAGCTGCCAACGGAGTTAGATGGTTGAGGTCTGGGAGAGAAAAGTGCCGTTGGCAACGTACACCCTGACTTGTGTGACAAAGAACCTACAGAGAAAATACTGAAAAAGGGGATTAAATTGGTTACGAATGTACCAATCAATAGCACTGACATTTTAAGGAGCTAATGCAACCTTAAGAGACGCACGTTTTAAAAATAAAGAAATAAAAGTTATTATATTATAAAAGATATTATAATCTAGAGAAGGCAACCTACGGGGAAGGGAGGGAGAGGAGTTTCCCTGCTTTCCTTGGAGGCTACAGACTGCCACTGCCACCACACAGGGTGCTCGTGAGGGGGCTCTGAGGTGACCCCAGCACTCTGCTCCCCCCTCCACTCCCCCCTTCCCCCAAACTCAACTCTTTTTTTAATTTTATTTTCTTTTTTATTTCTTTACAAAGGCAGCAAAACCCTCCAACCTGGACCCTGAACCTCAACCCAGCCCTCCCTGCCTGCGACCACCTCCGCCTCCTTTTCCAGGGTCGTGATTCCCACCCCCCCAAACCCCAAAATCCATCTTCCAGCAGGGTGAGGAAGAAGGGGGGGCAACTGGGGACCCCGGGGTTTGTGCTGGGAAGGGCGGCAGGTCGCTTCTCCGTGGAGGGTGCTGCCTTTTGATGGCCTTATGGCTAATTAAAATTTCAAAATTCAAATCAAGTATCCGAAAGGTCATCTTGGAAAAAATAAAATAAATAAATAAATACGGCTAATTAAAATTTCAAAATTCAAATCAACTATCCAAAAGGTCATATTGGAAAAAATAAAATAAATTTTAAAATTAAATAAAAAAATAGTTAGATAGAGAAAATAAAATAAATAAATAAAAAAAAAAATCCGTAGGCATCTGATATTTATCAGCCGACGCGCAACTTAAGATAAATCCGGCGCAGCAGCCGCGCAACTCCCGCGCTTCTCCCCGCTCTATACCCCATCCCTATGCCTTCCGCGGTGCGCGGAGGCAGCCTTCCTTTCCGATGGGGCGAGCAGCCCCAAATCCATCCTTCCTTCCCTTCCTCCCCCCCTCCCCAAATTCCCCACCGCCCAGGCACGTCGGGCTGCAGCGGGCGGGCGTTTGCGCGCTTTCTCCGCGGCGGCGCAGCGGAGTTGGGAGCGGGACGGCGGCGTTTGGCAACGCAGCGTCCAGGAGGGGAGGAGAGGGAGGAGGAGGAGG
>VXBW01004337.1:6632-29941 GCA_013400375.1 Thinocorus orbignyianus
GAAGGGTTCCTGTGGTGGAGGGAAGGGTTTCTGTGGTGGAGAGAAGGGTTCCTGTGGTGGAGGGAAGGGTTTCTGTGGTGAAGGGAAGAGTTTTTGTGGTGGAGGGAAGGGTTTCTGTGGTGGAGGGAAGGGTTTCTGTGGTGGAGGGAAGGTTTTGGCAGCCACCCCTCAAGCCCTTTTCCCCATTCGCACAGTTCCTTGGTCATGAAGTGGCCTCACAGTTATGGCTTTATCTGACCTGGCATGCCAAAGGCTCCTCCAAAGCCAGGAGTTTGGGCAATAGGTGCTCCACTGATGAGGGTTGGGATGCTCAGGGAGGTTTGGTGTCTTAGAGGCACTGGTTCAGATCAGATCTTGGTTCATCTTACAAGTTCTTCTCCTTGAACTTCACCTAAGCTCCTGCAACCCATCCTGCTGAGGTGCTGGATGATGGATTTGGAGTCCACCTTTATGTTCTTGGTAGAGCAGAATGGGACAGGGCAGTTGCTCAGAGATCATGATGTATGGTCGAGGCTGGATGAGGGACCATCACATGAAGGTGTGTAGAGCTTGGAGCTGGTTCACACAGCTGGGCTGGATCCTGTGGGTCCTGTTCCTTGCTCACTGCCAGCTCCTGGCCTTGTTAAGTTTGAGACATGGTTCCCTCTAACCTGCACTTTGGTTGGTAAATTGCTGATATTTTTGGGGTAGTAGAGAAACAAAGATAGCTTTGGAGCCAGTTCTCATGCTGGGCTTCTCCTGCAGGCAGGGGTGAAGGAAACCTCCACCAAAACCCCAACCCAGTGTTTGTCTTCCCTGTTGCACTTGTGGTTTGGGCTGGTGGCTGTCAGCCCAGGATTGAGCTTGAACCTAGAGAGCTGGGTCTCCAGTTTGGCAAACAGGGCCATGGTTTGTGGTGGGTCACACTGCTCGTGGCAAAAGTGCTCTTCAGCCAGAACCAGGAGCAGTGGCAAGGTCTTTTTGGGTTGCTCCAACCCATATGAACCTGGTGGGAGAGTCTATCCAGAAGGCTGGTAGAACAGCAGTGTCCTGGCCAGACCAGCATTGGTTGTGTAGAGGTTGTCCCACCCGTTGTGGTGGCATCCCCATGTCTGACAGATGAGGGTTGTGATGACAGAGACACCACCATCCTTTTTCTCTTTGGAGCTGCCAAAAACAGAGTCAAATTCTCGGAATCAGCTGCCCACATGGGTGGTTGCAAAGAACTTTCCAAAAGATAAACCAAAACCTCTCTGCATTTGCAAGAGGGGTTTGCTATTTTAAGCTGGAGGAGGTCTTCAGCATGTCCTGCTGTCCTGCAGAGGACACAGCAGCTCCACCATCGCTTTGAGGAGGTCACTGTCTTTCCCTTCAAGCTGTGTCCACGATGTTCATCCCTATCCAGGGTTGGTGGCTGCTCCCATCCCCTTTCCTCTCCCACTTCTGACACCACACGTGGTTTTCACACCATGGACCTCACCCAGCAGCTCTTGAATCAAGCCCAGGAGCCGTGGCTGAGCTTCCAACCTCTGCCCCAGCTCCCCTCGCTCCTACCCCCTTTTCCTGGGGCTCTTCCAAGCTCCTTCCTAACACATGGTCACTGCCCATCCACAGGTGTTAGGGAAAGAAACCCAAAAACCAAATAACCCACCACCTTTCTGGAGCAGCCAAAAAAATGTGGCCACCTGTCTGGATGTTTTCCAGCTTTCCCTCATCTTTCCCATGCACCCTGACCTACTTCCTCTGCCCCTGGCACCTCTATGGACCCACCACTGCTCGGTCAACTGCAGCTGGAGGAGCAACAGCAGGAGGAGGTGATGTGCTGGGAACTTTTGGACCATCCCTTTTCACCAGGGATGGATTTCCTCTGGTTTTTATTGATTTTGTAATTACTATTTTTTTTAATATCTTTTTGTACAAGTTCAGAAAGGTCCATGGCAAGTCTCTCACCCCTCTGCTCTGTGCTGGTGAGACCCCACCTGGAGTCCTGTGTCCAGCTCTGGAGTCCTCAGGTCCATGTCCTCGTAGAAGGGACATGGAACTGTTGGAACAGGTCCAGCGCAGGGCCANTCAAGCTTGGCTTGGCTTCAGAGGGTTGTGCTGCTGGTTGGGAACGCCGGCTGGAAAGTTTATTGCTTCCTGTTGTGAGAAGCTCGGGGAAGCGCCGCGGGTTTGGCAGGAGGGACGTTGGGCAGCACTAAGGCCAGGTATGACCCCAGGGGTGTGGTTGGAGATGGCCTTTGATTCCTATTGCTCCTCCAGCTACTTCAGGAAAGGGAAGCAAATAGAGAAGGGAATAATTGCTTTCTCTGACCTCTGACTATGGAGGCAGGATGCTTTCTTTGGAGCAGGAACAGAGGCGGGTGGAAAAATTGCTGTGTGGCTTTGCTGGGCCACATCCCCGGGGCTCTCCATGAGCCCCTTCTTGCCACCTTTTGGTCCGTCGGCCCCTGTTATCCTGAAAACTTCAGCAGAAAAGTTCCCAACAGAAAAAAATGTAAAATAAAACCCGTGCTTTTGTCAACACTGAAATTTATCTCAAGAATGTGTCCATCACAGCCAGATTTTCATCTGGGAAAGGCTGGAATAAATGGGCTCTGCTCTCCAGCCTGGGTTTAAATGCTTCCTCTGGGCTTTTGTACTTTGGAATTTAAATCTTATTGTTATTTAACCATATCAGATCCTTTGTGTGTGTGTCATTTGCAAAGTGAAGCAGTTTAGCCTTTCTGCAGCCGTCAGTCAGTGATATCCAAAGGAAATATTTCCCTGTTTTTCAGCAGAAATGTTACTCATTCTGCTAAACAGCGTTGGCTTTTTGCTCCAAATTGGTGCAAACTTGACAAATTCTCCTTTCTGACCTGTCTTCTGGGCTAACTGAGGCCCAACCGTGGTCCAAGTTCCACAGCAACTCAGAGCCAGGGTTTATATTTCCAGAGAGTGTGAAAGAAAGCAGCACCTCGTCTTCAAACATCCTTACGTTGTGCAGCCAAATTCCCTCTGGGCTTTGGGAAAAAAAAAGAAAAGAAACACGTGAGACCTGATTTTTCTCTCTTTGGTCCTTGCAAGAGCCAGAGTCTGATCGCAGCGCTCCTGACCTGGATCAAAAACATCTTGGGTTCGTCCAATGAGCAGGGCTGGATGCAGAATGGAAATCATAGAATGGTCAGAGTTGGAAGGGACCTTCAAGATCATCAAGTTCCAACCCCCCTGCCATGGGCAGGGACACCTCTCCCTAGAGCAGGTTGCTCCAAGCCCCATCCAGCCTGGCCTTAAACACTTCCAGGGATGGGGCATCAACAACTTCCCTGGGCAACCTGTTCCAGTGCCTCACCACCCTCACAGCAAAGAACTTCTTCCTAAGATCTCATCTCAGTCTCCCCTCTTCCAATTTAAAACCATTCCCCCTCGTCCTGTCACTAGACTTCCTGACCAAGAGTCCCTCCCCAGCTCTCCTGGAGCTCCCTTCAGATCCTGGAAGGCTGCTCTCAGGTCTCCCTGGAGCCTTCTCTTCTCCAGGCTGAACAGCCCCAGCTCTCTCAGCCTGTCCTCACAGCAGAG
This sequence comes from Thinocorus orbignyianus, assembly GCA_013400375.1. Lineage (NCBI taxonomy): Eukaryota > Metazoa > Chordata > Aves > Ciconiiformes > Thinocoridae > Thinocorus > Thinocorus orbignyianus. Next base: position 10,170 of record VXBW01004337.1, read on the forward strand.
CTGCTCCATCCCTCTGAGCATCTTGGTGGCCCTGCGCTGGACCTGTTCCAACAGTTCCATGTCCTTTCTGTGTTGAGGACTCCAGAGCTGGACACAGGACTCCAGGTGGGGTCTCAGGAGCACAGAGCAGAGGGGGAGAATCCCCTCCCTGGCCCTGCTGCTCACACTTTTGCTGCAGCCCAGGCTGGGGTTGGTTTCTGGGCTGCCAGCGCGCACTGCCGGCTCATGCTGAGCTTCTCATCCAGGAGCACTCCCAAGTCCTTCTCCTCAGGGCTGCTCTCCAGCCATTCTCTGCCCAACCTGTATTGGTGCCTGGGATTGCCACGTCCATCTCTAAGGTCCCTTCCAGCTCTAACCATTCTATGATTCCATGATGCTCAGCTTGCCTGAAGCGCAGATGTTCCGAGAAAACTTCCACCAGAGGAGATTGCTGGGTGTATAAATAACCCTCCCAAAGGGCCTGGAAAGGCTGTGTGTCCCATGGGACAGGGCCCGTGCTGAGCTGTCTTTTATCTCTTAAGTTGCTGCCCACAGCCCTGCAGAGCCTGGAAGTTGTTCTCAGCCAGTTATTTTTAAATAACTAATAATACTTTTCCATAGCTCCATCCTGCACCGGCTGGAGCGGGTGGAAGTTTTGCTAAAGATCTTTGTGGGAATGAGATCTTGGTGGCCGTCCCTCAGGTCTGATGGATCTCACAGGACTTGTCTTTTAATAGGAGATGGTGGGACGTGTGTTGGAAGCTGTGAGGTCCCCTCCTGGTGGAGGCGCACCCGAGGACCACTTGGTGGCCCTTGTGGAGGTGACCAGAAGGTGACCCACTGTGTTCTCTCCAGACTTGAAGGACCATTTGGGCAAGGAGGCCACTGCCCTGGCATGTTGGAGGCCAAACCCAGGCCTGGGAACACGCAGGGGCAAGGTGGCCTCAGCTCACTGCGTGAGGGGCCCTGATCTCCAGGGAGGTTGAGGAGTTGCTGGAGGAGATCTCCAGCCCTTGTGCTTTCTTCTGAAACCAGCTCCCTATCTCATGTTCTTTAAGAGTGCAAGCTTTGTCAGTGTCCTTAAATTGAAGTGTCCAGCTGGAATAGTGACAGTTTAACTTCTCCAGAAGCTTACAGCCCTGCCAAGATATCTCCCAATGTCTGATTTTCCTAGGTATGTCCATCCCTACCCCTACCTCAGCTTCTTAGAAGGCTTTTTCCACCTGCCTGTCGTAGACAGCTACTTGGGAACATCAAATTAACTTCTCACTGTGTGGAAGTCATTAAGTTTATAACTTAAAACCTTCAGGTGTCCCACAATGCATCCAAAAATGCCAAACTCTGGTGCCAGCAGAGGCTCACACGCTCCTGGTCTCTCCTGGAGCAGCTTCCAGCATCATGGTCAAAGCATCGGCCAAGCGTGGAGCAGGGCTGGAGATGCTCTGCTCACAAAAGCATCAGCAGGAGATGCTCCAGCGAGCAGGAATTGCTGCTCCATGTCCCCTCAGGCTCTTTGGGAAACCAGCAGAGTGAGTATCTTGGTTTGTCAAGACCAGGGATGAAAGTTCCCCATAAACCATATGTTTCCAAGCCTCCCCCTTGACGGAAATGCACATTGTCCTGGGCTTTCTCCCACCAAAGGCTGGATCTGATCATTCCATGACTTGTTGGCTGATGTTACTGCTTCCTTCTCCTCCTTTCTGGCTCTTGAGGGGACTTTCTGCCTTGACTCTCCGTTTCCACCTCAGCAGCTACCTCATCCCAATGAAGGGGCAATGCCAAAGCTTCCCAGAGACAGAGCAAGGATGAGAGAGGATCCTTGGACCAGCGGGAGGGAGGTTTTCTTCTCTCCCTGCCCTGGGCTTCACGTACCTTCCCATACTGACTCCTTCTTGCTCCTGCAGAGAAGCTGAGAGGTCTCCCTGTGGGCTCAAAAACCCTTCCCCACCCTTCATCTGCCCTCTGCACCCATCCCACCACCTTGGAGAGAGGTTCACCACCTCTTCCAGAGAAATCCTCGCTCTTTTTGGGGGGGGGATGAAGCAAAGCAGGAGCTCCAGAGTGGATTTCCTCACTCTTTTCTCTCTCTTTTTCTTCCTATTTTATTTTTCCTTTTTTTTTTTCGCCCCAGCAGCCGAGGAAGCCCTGCCAAAATGTGTTTTCCACATGTTCCCTATTAGTCATCCTCTCTGTCTCACAAATCCGTTAGCAGTGCCACGAGCCCCACGCTAGTTCACCGACTTCCAACCGGCTCAAGAGCTCGGCAGCGAAAAATTCCAGGCAGCCTTCCTAAAACCAGAACTTGTTTGGATTTCAAAGCCAATACTCCCTTCTTTCCTGGTGTATATGTATAGATAGATATATATAGCACCTTCCCTCTGTCTCCCAAGGCTTGGAGAAGGAGAGAGGAGGCAGGAGCGGTGGTGGGACGGGCAGAGGCGGGGTTTGCTGGCACCTTAAATACCTCCCTCCAGCTCCGGTTTCCAAAGGCCGGGGCCGGGACAGGGCTGGAGCGAGGCGGTGGGAGTTTATCTAGGGCAAGGCGAGGAGGGCTGGAGGCACGGGAATGTCGGCGGAGGAGGGAAAGCCGCCGGGAGAAGCACCATGTCTCTGTAAGTAGGTTTGATTTTCCCCCCTCCATTGTTTTCTCCGCAGTTCAAGGAGGAGCCGTGCAGAGAGGAAGGACATCCAGCCAGCACAGATTTGTTATTTACTTTTCCATTTTCCTATTTAATTTTGGGTTTTCCCTTCTTCTGCTCCTTTTAGACTCGGGGTTTTTTTAAAGTTTACCCACTTGCAACAGTTTTCCTTGAGATTGTGGGTTGTGGGGGGTGACGCTGAGGAGAACCCAGAGCCAAAAGCTCGTTCCCCCACCTGGCTCCATGTGATCTTCATCCCTTTAAGAAGTGCTGCTGGGGAGTCGAGCGGCTCAGCTCTGCCTTTAGAGCTGTTTTGAAGTTAAAACCCTGGTGTTTCCCTTCAGCGAGGCTTGGAGGTGACGTCTGAGGACAGACGGCTGGGAATGAATGGATTCCCAAGCCAGAGGGATGGTGGGTCCTCTGGTGCGAGCATTCTGGCAGCTAATTTCATAGAATCATAGAATCACAGGATGGTCAGAGGTGGAAAGGACCTCAAAGATCATCAGGTTCCAGGCCATGGGCAGGGACACCTCTCCCTAGAGCAGGTTGCTCCAAGACCCATCCAGCCTGGCCTTGAACCCCTCCAGGGATGGGGCAGCCACAGCTTCCCTGGGCAACCTGTTCCAGTGCCTCACCACCCTCACAGCAAAGAACTTCTTCCTAAGATCTCATCTCAATCTCCCCTCTTCCAGTTTAAAACCATTCCCTCTTGTCTTGTCACTCCACTCCCTGACAGAGTCCTTCTCCAGCTCTCCTGGAGCTCCCTTCAGATCCTGGAAGGCTGCTCTCAGGTCTCCCCGGAGCCTTCTCTTCTCCAGGCTGAACAGCCCCAGCTCTCTCAGCCTGTCCTCACAGCAGAGCTGCTCCATCCCTCTGATCATCTTGGTGGCCCTGCGCTGGACCTGTTCCAACAGTTCCATGTCCTTTCTATGTTGAGGACTCCAGAGCTGGACACAGGACTCCAGGTGGGGTCTCAGGAGCACAGAGCAGAGGGGGAGAATCCCCTCCCTGGCCCTGCTGCTCACGCTTCTTTTGCTGCAGCCCAGGCTGGGGTTGGTTTCTGGGCTGCCAGCTCCGTGGAGCACCTAATCAAATCCATCCACCTGCTGTAGACCCACACAGGTGGGTTTGTTGTTTTGGGGTTAGTTGTTGTTTTTTTTCCACAGGGAGCTGGATGGTAGTTTTTTAATTGCAGGGTGTAATTAGTTCTGTAGCACACAAGAGGTGCAAAAAAGTTCTTTAACTTGTTTCCTTCAACTCTCGCTTTCAAACTCGGTGCTGGGATGCCAGGAGGGTGGGTGGACACACAGGAGAGTGATGGCAAGGTGGGATCATCCGTGGAGGCAACGGCAGGGGATGTTGGGGGGGGTCCCAGGGGTGCAGAAATGGCTCCAGGCAGTTTTCCTGCAGATGTTCCTGCAGATCCAGATGTTCACGGAGGGCTGAGCCGCGGCATCAAGGGCAGGACCAAGAGCTTGGTGGCCGCCTCAAAGCAACAGCTTCCACTTGGGTTGTTTTGCAATTTCTTCCCTTTTCCCTGACTCAGCAGGTTTGTGAGTGTTTTCAACCAACAGAATCAGCTGCTCTTTTCCAAAATGTGTCTCCCAGATGAGGCAAAGGGTAACAGACAGGATTAATATCAGATCAAAACTTGAATATTTACTCCAAAAGCCACCATTACCTTGGTTAGACCCTCCCTGCTCCGTGAATAACTGCTGTTGGAAGCTAAGTCTGAGCTTTGGGAATCGAGTCCTTGAGTATTTCTTCCAAAATGGTAAATTATCCCTGATGTAGACCCCATAAACCATTGAGGTGAGCACTGATGTTATAAATGAACTGCTCTACAGCCCGTGTTTTAGAACATTGTGGGGCCTGGAGGTAATTGTGGATGCAGATGGGAGCCAGGAGGTGGCTGAAGCCCCAGCTGGAGACGGGGCCAACGTGTGCTCCAGCCAAACCCCAGCCCTGCCTCTGCTGGACCCAGATGCTCCATGGACAGATGCACCGTGTTCCACAGCAGGACATGGCTGCACCCAGCGGGGTCTTCCCTTCCCAGCCCCTCCATCATCAGCTGGAGCTTGGCCAAGAGCCTGGATGAATCCCACAAATCATTTAACACCCCGTTTTGCCCGTATCTGAGCAGGGACACAAGGCAGAGGAAGGGTTAAAGATGCTTTAGAGTGTATCCACTGTAAGGAAGCAAAAACAAGCACTCAAAGGGGATGTTTTCCCATCTCATCCCTCAATAAACCCCATTTCCTCAGTCAATAAAGAACGTGGTCTGTAGGGATCACCTCCCACGTTCTTCTGCAGTGGCTGAATTGTATCTGCAGCAGCATTTCTCCACCATCCACTGGGTCCAAGGCATCACTTTTGGGGGCAGGAGATGGGGATTCTGGTCCCAACAGCCTTCAGGGCTGTTGTGCTTCACCAGGTAATTTGTAGGGAGAGAGGAGACCTTCCCCACCTCTTCTTCTGGCTCATCACCATCCCCTGCCTCAGTTTCCCCAGCTACAGGACAAGAATAACACCATCTGCAAAGCGCTCCCGCTGTCCCGGTCTGGCGTGTGAAGACTCGGGAGTTTGGGTTCGCAGAGGATTTGTTTGATCTAGAAATAGCAGGGTTAGAAAATTCCATCTGCCAGCTCTTGAGAGCCCTCCACAGCAGAAGAATTCCACCGCTCCTCCAGCCTCGGAGCACGGCTCCTACCTCCTGTGACAGCAGGAGAAGGCGAGGGCTGAGCGAGCCGGGGCTGTTTGGCTCCCGTCCTGAGGAGCAGCCTGAGCAAAATCACATTCCAGGAAGGCTTGACGTGGAGAACAGAGCAAGGCACGTTTCTCTTCTCACTCCCACGTGGGGCTGTCCCCTCGCCTGATGCTCCCACCCTGCACCAGGCGATGGACTCGAAGCCCGGCTTGTGCCACGGAAACCTCAGGGCATCATTTTGGGTCTCCAGGGAAAAGCGGTGCAAAGCCACAGGTTAGGACCAGGCTTGCGGAATCCCAGAATGATATGAGGTTGGAAGGAACCTCTGGAGATCAGCTGGTCCAACCTCCCCGCCATATCAGGTTCTCCTAGAGCAGGTTGCACAGGAACATGTCCAGGTGGGTTTGGGATGTCTCCAGAGATGGAGACTCCACCACCTCTCTGGGCAGCCTGTGCCAGGGCTCTGCCACCCTCAAAGTGAAGAGGTTCCTCCTCATGTTTAGATGGAACTTCTTATGGGACTCTTTTTCAGGAAGTGTAGTGACAGGACAAGGGGTAACAGTTTTAAATTGGAAGAGGGGAGATTGAGATGAGATTTGGGGAAGAAGTTCTTTGCTGTGAGGGTGGTGAGGCACTGGAACAGGTTGCCCAGAGAAGTTGTGGCCGCCCCATCCCTGGAGGGGTTCGAGGCCAGGCTGGATGGGGCTTGGAGCAACCTGGTGTGGTGGGAGGTGTCCCTGCCCAGGACAGGGAGGTTGGAACTGGATGATCTTTAAGGTCCCTTTGACCATTCTCTGCACGATCGTGGAGGACCACAGGGGAGTAGCCTGCATCAGGGCAGCCACTGCCAAGCCAAAAGACACCACTGCCAAGTCCTGCTCCACGCTACCCCACGTGTGTCCATGCTCATGTGCTTGGCTCCTACAACACACCCACTCTCTTCTTCTGGGCGCAGTGGTGGGCATCAGTTTACGGGTGGGATTGGATTCACAGATACCTACTTCAGGCAAACAAGGTGGGTAAACTCCATGAAGAACCCAAGGAGGGTTAAGAGGAGGGCTGCGGGGGAGCAGAAGTGGATGATCCCATCCTTTGCTGCTCTGGAGTGTCTCCCACCACGGTGCTTTTTGGAGCCAAGCACTTTCTCTGTCACTCTCATCTCCAGGTACCTGTCAGAGCTGCTGCCAGTCGAGCAGTAAAGTTGTCTCCTGCTTTTGATGGTGTCTGGAGTCACTCAAGGAGCTCGGGCTGAGGTCCCATGGCAAGTGGAGCTAAACACAACATGGTTATTTCAAGCTCTTCCTCCCCAGCTGTCCAGGTCTTCTCATAAATGCATGTTTTTCTCTGAACTATTTTCAAGGTTTATTTTTAAAGCAGCCTGGATTTGATTAAACATTTGTTTTGTTTTGTTTTGCAAAAGGAACTTAAAAGGGCCGTGGGCCTGTAAACATAAATATTCCCATTCTTTTGCTGATTCTTTGCATTTTTCTGGGTTTGCTGAGGAAAGATGTTTCAGTGGTTCAAGTCCCTGTGATGTGGGCAGCATCCTTTACTCCCACTTTCAGCTCAGGGACTTGAGCCCACAGCCTGGAAACAAGAGATTATGGCAAGTTCAGCACCTTTTGAAGTGCCAAAAGGCTTCTGTGGTTCCATGCCTTCACTGCTTACACTCACCCAAACCCTTCTTCAAGCTGAGAAAAAGTCTTGAAACAGGCAACCAGGCAGGTTACGGTGAATCTAGTCGGTGCTGCGGCTCGTTGTGTCGTTAATCTGTGGTTATTTAATCATAGAATGGTCAGAGTTGGAAGGGACCTTCAAGATCATCAAGTTCCAACCCCTCTGCCATGGGCAGGGACACCTCTCCCTAGAGCAGGTTGCTCCAAGCCCCATCCAGCCTGGTCTTGAACCCCTCCAGGGATGGGGCAGCCACAGCTTCTCTGGGCAACCTGTTCCAGTGCCTCACCACCCTCACAGCAAAGAACTTCTTCCTAAGATCTCATCTAAATCTCCCCTCTTCCAATTTAAAACCATTCCCCCTCGTCCTGTCACTCTACTTCCTGACCAAGAGTCCCTCCCCAGCTCTCCTGGAGCTCCCTTCAGATCCTGGAAGGCTGCTCTCAGGTCTCCCCGGAGCCTTCTCTTCTCCAGGCTGAACAGCCCCAGCTCTCTCAGCCTGTCCTCACAGCAGAGCTGCTCCAGCCCTCTGAGCATCTTGCTGGCCCTGCGCTGAACCTGTTCCAACAGTTCCATGTCCTTTCTGTGTTGAGGACTCCAGAGCTGGACACAGGACTCCAGGTGGGGTCTCAGGAGCACAGAGCAGAGGTGGAGAATCCCCTCCCTGGCCCTGCTGCTCACGCTGCTTTTGATGCAGCCCAGGCTGGGGTTGGTTTCTGGGCTGCCAGCGCGCACTGCCGGCTCAGGGTGAGCTCTCATTTAGCACCTCCTGCCTTCAATTATGGGTTCCTCGCTGGGGAGATGGGTTGCAGGCTGCCTTTTGGGGATAAAATGACTTCATGTGTCACAGCTGTGCCACTGTCTCAGCCGTGTTGTTGTCTGCAGCCACCAATGTTCACTTACAGCTCCGTTTTCTTCTTCTCCCCCTCTTCCCGCAGGTTATAACTGAGTAGCCCTTATGACCAACATGAGCTGGAGCTTTCTAACCCGCCTGCTAGAAGAGATTCACAATCACTCCACCTTCGTGGGGAAGGTCTGGCTCACCGTGCTCATCGTTTTCCGCATTGTCCTGACGGCGGTGGGTGGGGAGTCCATCTACTCGGATGAGCAGAGCAAGTTCACCTGTAACACCAAGCAGCCCGGCTGCGACAACGTCTGCTACGATGCCTTCGCGCCGCTGTCACACGTCAGGTTCTGGGTCTTCCAGATCATCATGATATCCACCCCTTCCGTCATGTACCTGGGCTACGCCATCCACAGGATCGCCCGGTCGGCGGAGGAGGAGAAGAAGTTCAAGGGCTTCAAGAAGAAGAAGCAGTTTGCTTTGAACTGGCAGGCGGTGCGCAACGTGGAGGACCCCATGGAGGCCGACGAAGAGGAGCCCATGATCTCTGACGACGCAGCAGAACGTGAGAAAGCCAAAGCCAAACCCAAGAGCAAAGAGCAGCAGAAGCACGACGGGAGGAGGCGCATCCAGCAAGAAGGACTGATGAAAATCTACGTCTTCCAGCTCCTCACCAGGGCTTCGTTTGAAGTTTGCTTCTTGATAGGGCAGTATTTGCTCTACGGTTTTGAGGTGGAGGCCTATTACGTCTGCAACAGGGTCCCTTGCCCTCACACCGTGGACTGTTTTGTGTCCCGGCCAACAGAGAAGACCATCTTTCTCCTGGTGATGTACGTCGTGAGCTGCCTGTGCTTGTTGCTGAACATGTGTGAGATGTTTCACCTTGGCTTCGGGACCATCCGAGATGCCATTCGCAACCGGAAAATCGACAGCTTTAGGCAGCCCCCCTACAACTATGCCTACCCAAAGAACATCTCCTGCCCTCCTGAGTACAACCTGGTAGTGAAATCGGAGAAGTCCACCAAGATCCCCAACAGCCTGATGGCTCACGAGCAGAACTTAGCTAACGTGGCTCAGGAGCAGCAGTGCACCAGCCCGGATGAGAACCTCCCAGCAGACTTGTCCACCCTTCACAAACACTTGCGAGTGGCTCAGGAGCAGTTGGACATAGCGTTTCAGAGCTACAGCAGCACCCAGGCCAACACGCAACCTTCTCGAACCAGCAGTCCCGCCTCGGGTGGCACGGTGGTAGAGCAGAACAGGGCCAACACTGCCCAGGAGAAACAAGGTGCTAAACCCAAGGCCTCCTTGGAGAAAGGGAGCTCAAGCAGCAAAGATGGAAAGACGTCTGTATGGATATAGCTTCATCTGAAAGGAGAGAGGGCAGCGTAAGTGGGGGGTTTATTTTGGGTTTGTTTCTGTTTTCCGGTATTTTCTTGCGTTCATTCCACAGGGCACAGTTTTTACATGGAAGCCAAGAGAGAAAAGGAGCTTCACACCAACTTAGTGCTGTCTTCCAGTGCGTTAACAAAAGACATTTCTCTGTTTCCAACACATTCCCCAGTTGGGAACCTCCAGTGAGCAGCCTCCCAGCATCTTCCACCCCTTCGGTCACCGCCAGAGCTCCCAACAGAGACTGGACAACGTGCTGTGATGGGAAGGGGAGCTGCTGGTGGCTCAGGAGAGAAGTCAGGTGGACAGCGAGCAGCTCCCCTCCTGCCTGGCAAGGGTAGAGGGCCGCAGGGCAGGCAGTGTTTAATTACTAAATATCCTTAATCAATTAATTTCTGATCCCTCGATAAGGAAACGACTGACACGTTGGAGGAACCTTCACGACGTGCTTCCAGCCCATGTCCTGCCTCAGTTGGTCGATGGCATCACTCGAGCCAGGAGCTCGATGTGGGACCCACATCAGGTTGTGGGGCAGGAACACGGGAGGTTTTCCCTCTTTTATTCCTCTGCGTTGAAGCAAAAAGCAAAGAACCATCAAACGCTGCGTGGTGGGAGTGTGACATGGCATCGTGCCGGTGCCTGTGAAGCTCCTGCTACAGACACGATGGGAAATCACTGTAATTACAGCGTTTTTAACGAGCTGCTGCTTCACATCATCAGGAAGTGCCTTCATGCAACCAGGAAAACAAAAAATGAGGAAGGGCTGAGGCTTCTCCGTTGGCTGAGAAGACCAAGATATGAGAAGAGCTGAGAAGACTTGAGTGGAGGCGGGAAGATGAGTGCCGGGGAATTTGTTTTCCTGTTTAATCAGACCCTTCTAAATAGTGGCAGGTGGCAGGTGTGTGCATAGGGTGTGTGTGATGGTGTGTGTGTGTACCTGTACGTATAGATACAGACACATATGGGGGTGTGTGTGAATAGAGGCATAGAGAGATATATTATAAACTTAATATCAACCCTCTGGTAATTTTACAGCCTTCCACCTCCCCTGGGAAAACCCCGCTGGTCCAGGACTATGGCTGATCTCATCCTGGAGAAGTTTTTTGGGGCTTCTACCTTCCAGCCTCCCCTGGGGAACTGGCAGGTTTCACACATTGGCTTGAAGGGCTTAGCAGAAGATCTGGCTTCAGTGGGGGAGAAGACCAGGACAGCAGCAGGAAGGTTTTTTACTGGTTTACGGGGAGCTTTTTGAGCTTGGCTTGGTTTTGGAATGGTTTCCGTGCAACTACGGGAATGTGGGGCATGTTAAGACCAAGCTGCTGAGCTCCAAGGCTCCTGCTAAGGCTGAGGATGGGCTTTGGTGGGGTGGTTTCACACTGTGTCTCTTGCATGGCTGCGGGGATATGGGTTTTTACCCCTCCAGGAACACAAACCAGAAAGGAAACCTCATCACTGGTATCTCAGGGACCACCTCCCGCCAAACGGTAGAGGCTGAAACCAGTCACTACCCCACTCTGCCAGGTCTCTGATCCCTGAGATGTTCCCAAGATGCCTGTGGCTTGGCAGATGCTCTTGCAACCTCCCAGGAGTCCCGTGGTTGTTTCACCACCACGGAGAACCCAAATAGGTGAAGCCTTCAGGATCAAACCTGATAGAAAAGAAGGAAATCCTCACTGAACACAGCACTGTCCCTGTGCCCAGCTGTTCCCTCGGGTCTGTGACAACCACCCAAATTTGCATGCAGGTCCCTGTGCCAGTATTTCATAAAATCATAGAGTTGTTAGAGTTGGAAGGGACCTCAAAGATCATAGAATTCCAACCCCCTGCCCTGGGCAGGGACACCTCTCCCTAGAGCAGGTTGCTCCAAGCCCCATCCAGCCTGGCCTTGAACACTTCCAGGGATGGAGCTTCGACAGCTTCCCTGGGCAACCTGTTCCAGTGCCTCACCACCCTCACAGCAAAGAACTTCTTCCTAAGATCTCATCTAAATCTCCCCTCTTCCCATTTAAAACCATTCCCCCTCGTCCTGTCACTAGACTCCCTGACCAAGAGTCCCTCTCCAGCTCTCCTGGAGCTCCCTTCAGATCCTGGAAGGCTGCTCTAAGGTCTCCCTGGAGCCTTCTCTTCTCCAGGCTGAACAGCCCCAGCTCTCTCAGCCTGTCTTCATAGGAGAGAGGTTCCATCCCTCTGATCATCTTCTTATCCATCAGATCTATGTGACTTCTTAATGGGCATCTTAAGTCTCTTGAGATCGATCCCTGAATGCCTTGAGTGTGCCTGTTCTCCAGGAGGCCGGACTCTTTGGCCAGTTTGGGGAACAGGCAGAGAACATGGGTATGGCCTTCAGGTCCTCCAGACCTTGCCTGAGCTGTGCCGTGCCATCAGAGGACAGTGCTGGCAGCAAAAAAGTAGGTTGAAAAAGAAAACAAATAAACATCCTAGGAGGTATCCAGCTGTAAATATTCCCTGTGGTTTGTGTAACAGTCTGGGGAACACTTTTCAGGCTTGTTCCTGGTCCTGCTGAAGGCATCTGTTGAATGCCTGGAGTGCTGCCCGCTCTCATTGCTGGAGATCTTCCCCTTGGAAACAGACAACCACATCCAGGAGGAGGATCAGTTCATCCTCTCTCCATCTGTGGTCAGGAGCAACACACACCATGTGGAGGGATGGTCTTTCTGCTGTGAACTTTGAATGAAAGGCTCAGTAAGTTCACACCACGGTGGTGGGGAGGCAAACATATCCAACTGTGCTGTTGGTCCTTGTCCTGTGTGTGGGAATGTGCTCTCCTCTTGGGCTGGGCTGCACTGGCCAAGGCAGGAGAAGCTGGTTGCTGATGGTGTTGCTACCATAAAGATAACAGCATGCAGGTCCAGAGCCCAGAGCTCCTAGGGAGGAGAGCAGAAGGGTGGAAATTTGCTCCTTAGTAACGACAGGGCACAAGCTTGTCCTCCACACCCATGTCAATGTGACTTCTCGTTTTATCTCCAGCCCCACATCCCATGGGAAAGAGGGTATATTTAAAGTCACAATCCCAAGGGAAGGGTGGAAAGGCTGAGGAGAGTGGTGGTGGGACGTTGCCCTGGGTTTTTGGGATTCCTTTGAGATGAACAGCAATATCACAGCCCCAGACAAACTCTGGGAAGGCGCTGTGCTGTGCAGGAGTCCAGTTTTGGGGTTTCTTCTGCCCATACCAGCAATACCTCCCTCAATCCCAAACATGTCTGGAGCATTTCCCAATGACTCAGGTCGACCCCTTGGCTCCTGCTGATTCACCAGTGAGTCACCAAAAGCAAGGATGGGCATGTACCTCCCTTGCTCTTGCTTCAAGAAGCCTCACCAGGAGGATGGGGAGGGTGGGCAACAGCAAATTTGAAGCCAGAAACCCCAGAACCCGATGACAGGGACCTGACTGAATCATGAAGCCCATTTTATACAGCAGGGCTGCACTTCCCCGATGGAATAGCTGGTCAGTGTGTGACAGGAGGAGATCCCTGGGCTCCATGGTTGCAGGTTCAGAGACACTTAGAGCAACAGGGCTGGAAAGGACCACGGATCTTCTCCCCCAACTTGCCACCATCAAATGCTTCATAATGGCTAACATGAACCCCCACTGCTGGAACCCTTGGCATCTCCTCTCCTTAGCAGCCACGGAGAACATCTCATGCCTTTAATGGCTGCAGAAGCTTTTGGGTGTTTGAAGACTGTTTTCATCCCTCTTAACTCTGCTGGAAGTTAAACAACTCCAGTTTCATCAACCTTTCTCTAAGGGCTGCTTTTCTAATACGGTTTTCCTTGGTGTCTTTGAACCTCCACCACCACCAGCCAGTCCATGTCTTTCCCAGAAGCTGATCCTCAGGCCACCTTCCCACTTTGCTGCTCTTCTTCTGCCACCCTGGTCCTCCCCAAACCCCCATCGTCTACAGGCATGGGGATCGCTTGGAAATTGGGATCTTCCTGCCTTCCTTCAAACCATCTTCTTGTTGTCATGCTGCAGTCCCAGTGCACCGAGGGAGTTCTGAACGATCTGTCTGTCCCACAGCAGATTCCCAGCCTCCTCCTGGCTGGTGTCACCATCACATTTAATACGCACACAGTTTTCCACAGTGAGGGTCAATAATTGCAATAATGACGAGTACTGGAGCCAGGGCAGACTCCTGGGGGATCGATACAACCTCCTCGTTGGGCAGAGAGACAGGATAACCACTCTCTCCACTGTCCTTCCCGCTCGTCTATCAGGCTTGAAATGCTTCCTTGCACGAAACGTGGGAGCTGATCTCGCTTTCTTGTCTTTTCCAATGTTTTCCAAGAAGTTTTGACAGGGACAGAAGCACAAGGGCACATTCCCAGCAGGATTGCTCTGGTGGCATGGGCTTCCAGGATAAGAGGCAAAGCTGCCTGCAAGGTCTCAGCCAGCCTGGAGGACACCGGCTGAATCCTCTGCCCCTGGGGAGGAGGGACCGCCCAGTTCTCCCAGATCCCATCTGAGCCGCTCACAGGAGCCAGCATAGAATCATAGAATGGTCAGAGTTGGAAGGGACCTTAAAGATCATCAAGTTCCAACCCCCCTGCCATGGGCAGGGACACCTCTCCCTAGAGCAGGTTGCTCCAAGCCCCATCCAGCCTGGCCTTAAACACTTCCAGGGATGGGGCATCAACAACTTCCCTGGGCAACCTGTTCCAGTGCCTCACCACCCTCACAGCAAAGAACTTCTTCCTAAGATCTCATCTAAATCTCCCCTCTTCCAATTTAAAACCATTCCCCCTCGTCCTGTCACTAGACTTCCTGACCAAGAGTCCCTCCCCAGCTCTCCTGGAGCTCCCTTCAGATCCTGGAAGGCTGCTCTCGGGTCTCCCTGGAGCCTTCTCCAGGCTGAACAGCCCCAGCTCTCTCAACCTGTCCTCGTAGGAGAGGTGCTCCAGCCCTCTGAGCATCTTGGTGGCCCTGCGCTGGACCTGTACGAGTCAGACAGCCCTAGAAAGTTAAAGAATCATTATTCTTATAATTATGATGATGATGATGATGTATACTGAGTTGCTCACTTCCCCCCTTCCTCCTCCACTCCTCTGAAGCCTTCAGGATATCGTGTCTTTCCACCGAGTCACCGCCACAGAGGCGGCCGACGCGCAGTAATGTCTCTGCAGGAAGAATTCCTTGTGGGGCAGGAGCCAAAAAATACCCTCTTGATGCTGTCAGTTGGGGAAGGAAAAGGATAGAGAGGTGAAATAAGCACAACCATAAGCAAAATCACCATCACAACCATTGCAAACTCGACCGGTGGCTCGAGGGATTTCAGTCAGACAACAGGCAGTCAGCCATGGAAGAAACACTAGGAATATAATTCCTTAATGCTTTGCTTTTTCCTCTTTTTCTCTTTTTTACCAGTTAGTAGTTTTGTTCACACACCAGCCAGGTTTGGCTTCGTAGCTGAACTAATGGTTTAAAGCAGTTGACTCTCTCTCTAAAGTGCCCACGCCTCTATTTCTCTTCTTCTCACCATTCAGGGCCGGGAATGCCCCCATGGGAAAAAGCAGATTTCCCTTCTGGCTTTGCATCGCGTTCCACTGGGAAATACTTGAACTTTAACTCAAGGCCATAACCAGTCTGTGCTGTTACCGAGTTTCTGGGATTGTTCTCTGTTGTCGTTGTTGATTATTTGATTATTTTTTAAAATGTACTAACTGTCTTTGTCCTAGGAATTTTGTCGAGTATGAGGTTGAACCCCTAAGTATGTTTTTTTTCTCAGTGTCACATCTGGACTGTAGTTAGAATATTAAAACACTGGTCAGAAGAGAAAGATCCATCAGTCTTCAACTGGCTCTTCCACATCCATTACTAATAAAAAGGGAATAAAAGTTAACATTTTGTTACAGTCTGTGAAGCTTGTGTTATGTTTCCGGGTGATGATGACAAGAAATTCTTCTCAATCTGTTATTTGCCTGTTTTTAGCTCTCTAAGAGCTCCCTTTTGCCAGATACGGCTGTAAATCACTGCAAAATATTTTTGCCTTAAGAAGCAGTTGACCTTCTAGTTGTTTGGGATGGGTTGTCTCCCTGATGAATCACTGCTACAGCTCCTTCGGGCACGGAGCTGAAACTGCTTTGGAAAGGCCGTGCTTGCAAAAGCAGGAAAACTTTGCAGGCTCCTGGAGAAACTGATGGTGGGAGCTGAGCAGACAACGGGAAAAAGCTTGTGAGAAAGCCCAGTTTTCCAAACAAGCTCCGTCTTTGCTCCTCCCTTTAAAACAGCAGGCACCTTCACATCCAAAGAGTCTTCAGGAAATATTTTGGATAGAAAAACGTGGTTTTTTTTCTATTTCTCTGGCACTTGTGGTATCGTTACAGCTTCTTTGGAATGAGCAGGACCCGCTCCCACCAATAGACAGAGAAGAATGGGATCCTCCAACAAGTCCACAAGGGAGGTCGATAGTCAGAAGCACTTTAGGCTCGTAGGCCACCTCCTTTGCAGTGCTCCATAAACACCCAAAAGAAAGAAAAATGTTGGTAAGTAATTCCTTGGATCTTCAAACCAGCAAGGGCTGAGCAATAAGGTCAACGTATCCTCGCTGTTGGCTGCTGGGTTGGTTCCAGACTCGGATGTAGAAGCACCCATGGGTGGCTGATCTTAGCTTGATGCTGGAACAAACCCTGTAGCAAGTCTTCATAGAATCATAGAATGGTCAGAGTTGGAAGGGACCTTAAAGATCATCAAGTTCCAACCCCCCTGCCATGGGCAGGGACACCTCTCCCTAGAGCAGGTTGCTCCAAGCCCCATCCAGCCTGGCCTTAAACACTTCCAGGGATGGGGCACCAACAACTTCCCTGGGCAACCTGTTCCAGTGCCTCACCACCCTCACAGCAAAGAACTTCTTCCTAAGATCTCATCTAAATCTCCCCTCTTCCAATTTAAAACCATTCCCCCTCATCCTGTCACTAGACTTCCTGACAAAGAGTCCCTCTCCAGCTCTCCTGGAGGTCCCTTCAGATCCTGGAAGGCTGCTCTCAGCTCTCCCCGGAGCCTTCTCTTCTCCAGGCTGAACAGCCCCAGCTCTCTCAGCCTGTCCTCACAGCAGAGGGGCTCCAGCCCTCTGATCATCTTGGTGGCCCTGCGCTGGACCTGTTCCAACAGTTCCATGGCCTTTCTCTGTTGAGGACTCCAGAGCTGGACACAGGACTCCAGGTGGGGTCTCAGGAGCGCAGAGCAGAGGGGGAGAATCCCCTCCCTGGCCCTGCTGCTCACACTTCTTTTGATGCAGCCCAGGATACGGTTGGCTTTCTGGGCTGCCAGCGCGCACTGCCGGCTCATGTTGAGCTTCTCATCCATGAGCACTTCCTCACTAAGAAGCCTTCATCCCTCACTGCCAGGCTCCCTTGAGGTCTCCGTGCCCCAATCCATGGGTAGCCATGTCCTGCCCCAATGGCTCAGGCATCAGCATTGCCCCTGGGCTACCACTTTGCTTAAGTTCTACATCCAGCCTCTTGTCCTGGCAACTTCTTCCCATCTTCAACCCAACTTTTGCACTGCCCAGGCCATAAAGTGCTGGAATGTGTCCAGAGGANCCGTGTTTTCCTCTCCAAGACTGTGAGATATTGTCCCCGTGCCAGAAGGGATGCTATGGTTTACCACAGCCCCCACGTCCCGGCTGCCTGTGACCAACCTCCTGGAGGGCAGCTCGGGGAGAATTTGATGCTCAGGATGAGGGTTGAAGAATCACATCTCACGTGGGTTGGTGGATGAGAGTTGGTGCTTAGCACCCCGAGAAAAAGCTGGAAAACAGAGTTTGTTATCCAGGCGTTATCCCGCGGGGCTGGCAGCAAGTTATCCCCAGCTTTACGCTGGCACAGCTGAGGTTATGGATGAATAAACGCTGAGGATGAGTCCTGGCGGGTGGGAGCCTGGAGCTGTCCTGCTGCTCCAGCAGCCAGCAAGCCCCAGATGGGGCATGGTTTGGGGCAGTGGGAGAGCAGAGAGCGGAAAGCTGATGGAGCAAGAGGCTGCCGGCAGCTTGTGCAACTGCCCAAGGACTGGTGAGGAGCAGGGAGAGAGATTCCCTCTCCTTTTCCAATGTTTTCTTCACCGAGAGAAGGGTTTCTGAGTTGTCTCAACGTGCCTGCCTGGATGAGAGATGTTCCATCAAGGATTTCCTGTGGGATTGAGCTTAGCTGGGGGCGTTGCGTGTCACTGTCACCCAGCTCTCCTTCCACAATGTTAGAAATGACAAAGCTGGTGAAGAACTATTCATCCCAGATTCCCAGAATGATATAGGGTCAGAAGGGACATCTGGAGATCATCTAGATCACCCCAGCCAGGGCAAGGTCACCCAGAGCAGGTCCCACAGGAACTTGTCCAGGCAGTTTTGGAATGTCTCCAAAGATGGAGAGTCCACCACTTCTCTGGGCAGCCTGGTCCAGGGCTCTGCCACCTTCAAAGTGAAGAAGTTCCTCCTCATGTTTAGATGGAACTTCTTATGGTCAAGTTTGTGCCCATTGCCTCTTGTCCTCTCACTGAGCACCACTGAAAAAAGACCCACCCTTTAAATATTTATAGGCATTGATCAGATCCCCCCTCAATCTTCTCTTCTCCAGCCAAAAAAGGACAGCCCATGGTCAACCAAAGGGTGTTGGTTGACTGTGGGCTGAACATGAGCCAGCAGTGTGCCCAGGTGGCCAAGGCCACCAGCATCCTGGCCTGGATCAGGAACAGTGTGGTGACTAGGACTAGGGAGGTGATTGTCCCCTTCTATTCAGCACTGGTCAGGCCCCACCTCAAAGGCTGTGTCCAGTTTTGGGTTCCTTCCCACAAAAAAAAAACATTGAGGGGCTGGAGCGTGTCCAGAGAAGGACAACAGAGCTGGTGAGGGGTCTGGAGAACAAGTCTTATGAGGAAAAGCTGAGGGAGCTGGGGATGTTCAGCCTTGTTGGGTCCGTTCTCTTCTCCCAAGGATCTGGTGATGGGACAAGAGGAAACGGCTTCAAGATGCACCAGGGGAGATTCAGATTGGATATCAGGAACACTTTTTACACTGAAAGGGTTCTTAAGCCTTGGAATGGGCTGCCCAGGGAAGGGGTTGAGGCTCCATCCCTGGAGGGATTCAAAAGATGAACAGATGTGGTGCTTAGACATACTTTAATGACAGGTTTTTAATCAGTTGGGTTGATGGTTGGACCAGATGATCTTAAAGGTCCCTTCCAACCTAGACAATTCTAGGATTCTATGATGGGCATCAGCTCTCTGCTTTCGGGATCC
The DNA here is from genome assembly GCA_013400375.1 of Thinocorus orbignyianus. NCBI lineage: Eukaryota > Metazoa > Chordata > Aves > Ciconiiformes > Thinocoridae > Thinocorus > Thinocorus orbignyianus. Next base: position 28,649 of record VXBW01004337.1, read on the forward strand.
TCAGCCCTGGTTTGAAGGCAGGCAGGTTTCCTCAGCCCCGTTGTGGACAGGCAGCGTGTGCCAGCGGCCGGGCAGGATGCCTCAGCACACCAAGGTCACCTCGAATCACATCCGCCGCCTGTTTGGGGTTTTTATTTTATTTATTTCTCCAACCTCTAATCGCATCCGCTGCCTGTTTTTTATTTCTCCACCTGCTCTTGCCCATGCAGCTGCTTGACAAAACGTTGCCTCCGAGCAGGGCCAGCGCCGAATTCAGGGTCGAATATGCTTGTTGCAGCTGGCAGCCGATCTGTCCCCTCGCACAAGGGGGTCTGTGATAAGGTTATCGCTGCTGGAGCATGGCGGGGAGTGCCTGGTCCTGCCCAAGGGCCAGCTGGTTGAACTCACCACCACCATCACACTTGTAGATCCTGAAAAAATGAGCCCCTTCTCACTGGATTTTAGGTTTTGAGCCCGAGGACTTGGCACCGGTGCTGCTTGTCCCGGTGGAATGTTGGATGGCTGCTTCACAGGGTTCATTTGGGGCCAGCCAAGCCCCCCTCCCCACAAGAGCCGCACAGGCGCTGGTGTTGGCAGCAAGCAAGGGGCAGCATGGCCTTAAAACCGGCTGGCGGCAGCAGGAGAAAAGCAATGACAACTGACAGGCATGACTCACGGCCACGTCTTGGACTGCGGGATGAATTCCAGCCGAATGAGGAGGAGGAGCTGCAGCAGCAGAACCCGGGGCTACCCTGGCCCTTCAGAGTCCGCTTCCCGTAGCAGATGTTAAAGGGGTAGAGCAGCACCTTCTGCTCCACAGTCTCAAGGCGGAGTTTTATTTCTGTGCGATGCCATTCAGGAGAAATCCCCGCTGTCAAACACTAGTGTCCATTCCAAACCAGAGCTGACAGTTTTCCCAGCTGCGTTAAGAGGATGGGGGCAGCCGATGGGTCCTACAAAAACATCATTAAGTAACGGAGCGTTACAATAGAGTGGGAAAACAGGAACCTCTGGAGCAGCAGCATTTTCCAGTGCGCTAGCCAAAGCACCACTGGGGGAGAACGGGCACGGACCCTACCCCTCTGCGGTTTCCAGGGGATTAAATGCTCAGTGAGAGGGGGAAGGAATGACTTAACGGGTCAGGAATGCTACGAGGTGCTGGCAGTGCAGGGCAGGGCAGAGGTAACCCGGCACAAATGGGTTAACGACTGGCACAACCAAACTGCAGGGGGTGGCTTTATTTTAGGCTGTCTCCCTCAGTTTCCCCCGGTCTCCCCCAGTTTCCCTCAATCTCCCCCAGTTTCCCTCAATCTC
>VXBW01004337.1:30738-48497 GCA_013400375.1 Thinocorus orbignyianus
CGGGGCGGGGGGACGCGGGCGGCCGCCACAGCCTGCTGTTTCCCGCTGGGACGGGGGCTGCTGGGTGTGAGGGGAGCCGAGGCCGCCATTTTCCTGCAGGGGATCCTCACCAACGACGTCGGGCGGCTGGTGGAGGGGGAGGGCGCGAGCCCGCCGCGAGCCCTCTACGCGCACGCGCTGAACGCGCAAGGACGCTGCCTCTACGACCTCGTCCTCTACAGGTGAGGTGCGCGCGCGGGTTGGGGGGCGGGGCCTGGCGTTGCCATGGAGACGAGGGGGCGCGCGCGGCCTCGGCGGGCTTTTTGCCTACTGAGCCGCCATCTTGCGCGCCGCTCGCTGAGGGAACCCCGGGTCCGGCTGTAATTGAGGCGTGAGAAAAGGGCTTGCTTATGGATATTTTTCGCCGCCAACCTCTCTGAGTTACCTCAGTGGAATGGCGTAATTGAGAAGCTCGATATGGTCTGGTAACCTGCGCTCCCTGTCCAGAAAGCTGCCTGGGCTGCAGGGTGAGGGAGGGGATTCTGCTCCCCCTGAGATCTAGGGAAGAACTTCTTTGCTGTGAGGATGCTGAGGCACTGGAACAGGTTGCCCAGAGAAGTTGTGGCTGCCCCATCCCTGGAGGGGTTCAAGGCCAAGTTGGATGGAGCTTTGAGGAACCTGGTCTGGTGGGAGGTATCCCTTCCCAGAGCTGGAGGGAGCACTTGGGGGATCTATCCCTCTCTTCCACTGTAGGGAGGCTCCCCCGCACAGTGCTGCCTCCAGCTCTGTAGCCACCAACATCAGAAGGACATGGAGCTGTTGGAGCAAGTCCGGAGGAGGCCACGGAGATGTTCTCAGGGCTGGAGCCCCTCTGCTGTGAGGACAGGCTGAGAGAGTTGGGAGGTTCAGCCTGGAGAAGAAAAGGCTCCAGGGAGACCTTAGAGCCTCTTCCAGTCCCTCAAGGGGCTCCAGGAAGACTGAGGAGGGACTAAGGGAGGGGAGATATAGGATGAGGGGGAAGGGTTTGACACTGAAAAGAGAGGAAATGGAGATGAGATCTAGGGAAGAACTTCTTTGCTGTGAGGGTGGTGAGACCCTGACCCAGGCTGCCCAGAAAAGCTGTGGCTGCCCCATCCCTGGAGGGGTTCAAGGCCAGGCTGGATGGAGCTTTGAAGAACCTGGTCTGGTGGGAGGTGTCCCTGCCCATGGCAGGATGGGGAGAACTGTGTGATCTTTAAGATCCCTTCCAACCCAAACGGTTCTATGGTTTGGGTTTCCCAGCAAGGGTTCCTTAACCCCCATGTCCATTCTTTGTCCTTGTCTCAACCATAAAGGGTAAAAGCATCAGGCAAACAGTGATGAGGAATTACTCAACTCCTGCAAATCAGGTTGTTCTTTGAAGCTGTTCATCTGCACAGGAGAGGTGCTCCATCCCTCTAATATGTACAATAATTACACGGTATAGCCAGGTCTCTCAGGGAGGAACTGGGCTTGTGGTGTGTCTTGTGAGGGTAACGGTGTGGTAACTAACAGAAGGCAGTGTTGAACCTCCTGCTGAAAGTCCCCTGGCTTTAGATGAGCATGGTCTGCATGGCCAGACCCAGTTCTGTCCCCAGGAGAGGCGAGGACAATATTCGCTAGAAAAGAGCGGAAGGGATGGCTGGAATAGTCTTTTGCTCCAGGGAGCTGAGGGCTGCTTTTGTGTGCGCCAGCAGCCCTTGGGTGAAATTTCCCAGATCCCTGGATTCGCACCAGGATCAAGATAAAATGTGTTGGCTTCCGCTGCTGCGGCAGTGGGAGCGTTTGTTTTTCTGACCTTGGAGGTGTTACTTTTTTAGGCTTCACGAGAGTCCAGAAGAAGAGCCACACATCCTGCTGGAGTGTGACAGCGGCGTGCTGGAGGCCCTACAAAAACATCTCAAACTGTACAAGATCCGGAGGAAAGTAAACATCACCCCTTGCCTTGACCTGTCTTTGTGGGCCATTGTCCCCGGGGAGCAGGCTGGAGACATCGCCGGTTCCCTCGCCAAATCTGCAGGCCAGGCCCTGGTTTTAACTCCTGACCCCAGAACAGAAGTCATGGGCTGGAGACTGATTACAAAGAAGGGAGCAAATCCTTCGGAAGTGATCCCTGGGAGTCAGATTGGAAATATTCAGGATTATCACCAGCACAGATACCAACAAGGTAAAGCCAACTCCCGTTTTGCGCTCTGTGTCACTGCATTTTGGGGAAGTGGGTTTATTTCTGTATTATCACAGCTTCATCTAATTATCAGGGTCCATATGATTTCATAGAATCATAGAATGGTCAGAGTTGGAAGGGACCTTAAAGATCATCAAGTTCCACCCCCCCTGCCCTGGGCAGGGACACCTCTCCCTACAGCAGGTTGCTCCAAGCCCCATCCAGCCTGGCCTTAAACACTTCCAGGGATGGGGCATCAACAACTTCCCTGGGCAACCTGTTCCAGTGCCTCACCACCCTCACAGCAAAGAACTTCTTCCTAAGATCTCATCTAAATCTCCCCTCTTCCAATTTAAAACCATTACCCCTCGTCCTGTCACTAGACTTCCTGACCAAGAGTCCCTCCCCAGCTCTCCTGGAGCTCCCTTCAGATCCTGGAAGGCTGCTCTCAGGTCTCCCCGGAGCCTTCTCTTCTCCAGGCTGAACAGTCCCAGCTCCCTCAGCCTGTCCTCATAGGAGGAAGAATAAGACAGAGGAATAGATTATTAAAGCCTAATTGGTATATCTCAATAAAACAGGGATAAATTACTAAACCCACATATATCCAAATAAGAGGAATAAATTATAAGAGCTGCATTGCTGTGTCTCCATGTATTTAACCTCTCAGTAAGTACAGGTATTATTTCCTACTTTGAGGATGAAGGAGAACTGGTAGTTTTAATTCTCTCTAGTAGCAGAACTAATATTTGGATGCAGTTCCCTGTTACTAAGATTACGGGGCAGTGGGTCAGGAACGCTGACAGCGAAAAAGAAAACCCCCAAAACCAGGATTATTAATTTTCTTAGAGGGAGACCTCTGTGGTTTGAGTCATTTTGATTATTTTGGGATTACGCAGGGTCTGTGTGTTTTCCTTGTTGCTAAGGAAGGAGCAGGGAACACCCTAACGTACTCTCCTAAAAATGCATGACTGTGTTTGCAGAGTTAACTCGGAGGCCAAGGGGCGGGCCATTGATGTGAGAGGGAACTCGATCCCGGGAGCCCCCGTGCCCACGCAGAGCTCCCACATGGATTTCATCTGCACAGATAATGGATTTAATTAATTGGCCGACTCTGAAAGATGACGGTTCTCTGCTTAAACCTGAGTCAGGCTGGTTGGGAAAAGGAAGCTGTTAATGGGTCAGATTGGGCTGGACTGTGGGGGTGCACCCCCCTCCCTGAAAAAACACAGAATCCCAGAATGATCTCGGGTTGGAATGGACCTCTGGAGATCAGCTAGTCCAAACAGGGTCACCTAGAGCAAGTCGAGGTGGGTTTTGAATGTCTCCAGAGATGGAGAGTCCACCACCTCTCTGGGCAGCCTGTTCCAGGGCTCTGCCACCCTCAAAGTGAAGAAGTTCCTCCTCATGTTTAGATGGAAATTCTTATGGTCAAGTTTATGCCTGTTCCCTCTTGTCCTCTCACTGAGCACCACTGAAAACAGACTGGCCCCATCCTCCTGACACCCACCCTTGAAGTATTTCTAGGTGTTGATCAGATCCCTCCTCAGCCTTCTGCAGCCTAAAAAGCCCCAAGTCCCTCAGCCTTTACTTATGAGAGAGATGCTCCAGGCCCCTCATCATCTTTGTAGTCCTCTGCTGTGCCCTCTCCAGCAGTTCCCTGTCCTTGAACTGAAGACGCCAAACCTTGTCCCACTGGGGGCCAACGCTTTGCTTCCAAAAAGTCCTATTTTTGTGTCATTCATCACAAAAAAGAATAATTCTTTACACAGACATTCAGCATTTGGGCTTTAGCACCCCCCAACTAAACTTTATTGTCACTAATAGTCAAAATCCTTCTGGGGGCTTTGAATTTCCACCCTTCCGATTGGGAGGTGCTGTAACCTTCATGAAATGAGGTTCTACTGAAGTTCTCTGTTTACCTTTAATGGTAAACATCATTTATGGCCACGTAATTCGTTCAGCCCAAACTGGAGCAATGGTTAAGTCAATTATTTCACACTGCTTCTTATGGATTCTCTTAGTTTTAGACCTCACAGAGAAGGAATACTCCAGAAATCTTAAATACTGAAGTTCCTACCGCATTTACCTGTTGGTTTTACTTTCTTTTTTCCCTTAGGAATTCCCGAAGGTGTGAAAGATCTCCCTCCAGGAGTCGCCCTCCCGCTGGAATCGAACCTGACCTACATGAACGGCATCAGCTTTACCAAAGGCTGCTACATCGGCCAGGAGCTGACAGCCAGGACCCACCACATGGGGGTCATCCGCAAGCGTCTGCTGCCGGTCCGCCTCTCGGCTCCTCTTCCCAAGGACAGCATTCCCGAGGGTGCCGAGATCGTGACGGAATCAGGGAAGTCAGCCGGCAAGTTCCGTGCTGGAGGAGGTGATTTGGGTATAGCTTTGCTGAGGTTGGCCAATATAAATGAACCACTTTACCTAATTATTGCTGGTGAGAAAGTGAAGCTGACTGCACACACCCCCCAGTGGTGGCCAAAAGCTGCTGGGAAATAAACGAGGAGCCACCACTGGCACATTTGCCTTATCGAGGATAGATCATTTTTGTGTGTGTGTGGTAAATTTGGAAAGGCAACTCTGCCTTCAGCCGTTGTTTGTGGTGTTTTGATGCGGGATTCTAGGATTTTCCCAATCTTTTGTGTGCACTGAAATGTTTCTGCTCAGAATGATGATTCTGTGGGGTTAAAACGCGTCGCTCTTACCTCGCACAAGTTACATGCTCAGGCTAAAGTGTTCCCTGCAGACGTCTCCTTGCATTGAGCTGCTGCTTCAACCCATCAGGTGGGTGTTTTTTCCCCACTGCTCTGACTTCGAATGATGTTCAGGAAGAGCAAAAATCCCTTATTACTCCAATTGATGTCGAGAAGTCGTCCTTGCTGGGAAAGCTGGGAAAAGCTCTCAAACATCCCATTCTCCAGGTTCAGCGCCGGCAGAGGGAGCAGAGCCCATGGCAGCCGCCGCCTCTGCCGCTCCTGACCTCCATCCTTCGCCTCAACGGCCGTTTCAGAGAGGAAAGGGATATTTTCCAGAAATAAGGAGCGCTGGGTGGGTGCCCCGGGGTGACTCTTGTATGGTCATATCATGATAAACCCATTGTTGTGCCGGCTCTTGGAGTGGCTCCTTGTGCAGAAGGGAATGAGGAGAGAGATGAGCTGCTGAGATCCCCTTCTGACCAAAAAAAACCCAAACCCAAGCTCTTGCATGAGTATTTCTAACAAAAACACCCGTCCATAACACATTCTGCCTCTGTTTCACCGTCCCTGTGAAGGGGATTTGGGAAAAACCCTCATTGGTTAAAAGTGTGCTTGCTGTAAAATGAGTTTGTGGAATCTCTAATTAAAAGTTTATTGTATCAGTAATTTAAATGCAACTTGCCTGAAAGAAGAGATGCTCCTTTTGATTTACCTTGTGTGCAGACAGACACAGGCGGCTTTTTTGGGTTGTTTGCTGACAAGAAATGTGTCTGACACTGCTCATCCTTGTCATCGCTGACACTCTGGTCAGGTTGGAGATTGTTAAGTCTTTCAGCTGGAAAAAAATAAATGAAACTGCAGCTTTTTACCATTCCTGGATCCTCTGGATGCCACAAAGGCAGGACTGTGCTGCCAGAAGCACTTTTTTTTCCCCTCTCTGCCACCCATTCATTGTGCAACATCTCAGAACAGTTTTATTGTCCTGGTACACACACACAGCCTGAATAAACACCACATTTCTGCTCTTAGGGGAGGCCCCTAGATGATTTCTAGAAGAAGGACATGATGGAAATTGGAGAGGGCAGTCCTAATCCACCTTATCCTTCCATTTTTTTTATTCTCCCTCACAGTCTGCACTGTTGTTAACGGCTTTAACTGGGAAGGCTGGTTTTCCAGAGGTGTTTCCCTCACCAACCATCCCTGACAGAGCAAATCCCAAATTGGGAGGGATCAAAGCACAGCGAGGAAGCCCATTGCTGCCTGGAGCCGTGGCAGAGCCGGCTAAAAAGGAGTGAACAACCACCCCCCTGTTCCTTACCTCGGGCTGAAATGTCCTTAGCGATGCTTTTCGTGCCTGATTTCTGCAGGAAAGAGGAATTGTTGGGAAATAAAACACTCACACGGCCTTGGGGTGGTAAATGAGATGCTTTTTTTGGTGCAATTGCCAGGTTTTGGTGCTTCCCTCAGCACCGGGCAAACATGGTGGCTGAGGGCAGGGGGTCAAACAGCTGCCAAATGGGGGCTCCGCTCCTCGAGGGGGAAACCCCTTCCCCATCCCTGTTTTCTGGCTGAGCCCCCTTGCTGCCTCAGTTTCCCCTCAATGCTCCAGTTCTCCCACACCACCTCGATTTCCCCTCATGCCCTCAGTTCCCCCCTTGCTCCCCCAGTTTTCCTTCATCCCCCCAGTTCCCCCTCATACCGCAGTTTCCCTTCACTCCCCCATTTCCCCTCATCTCCCCAATTCCACCTCAGTTCCCCCTTGTTCCCCCAGTTTCCTCTCATCCCCCATTTCCCCCTTATCCCCTNAGGCTCTGAGGCCTGAGGGAGTTTGCCGGGTGGAGGTGAGGTCTCAGCGCCCCCTCAGCTCCGCGGAACTGTGCTGGGGGAGAGTGGTGTGGAGGGGAATTTGCGAGGCCTCTCTGAGGGGAGAAGGTTTCGAGGCCTTTCTCCGAGGGGGAGAGGGTTTGGAGGCCTCTTGCGCTGAGGGGAGAAGGCTTGGAGGCCTCTGCTGGGTAAGAAGCGGCAGCGGATCTCCCCTTGGAGGGAGGGGAAAACCCGTGGCTGCTGGTAGAACCAGAACCACGTAAATAAAGTATGTATCTGCGAAAGTATCCCGTCTGCCTTCCTTTTCCACCTGTCACATGCAGCCTGTTGGAGAGCTGTGTGGGCTGCGAAGTGAAAGAGCCGTGAGCAGTGTCAAGGCACCTGAAATGAGTGATGTTTCTACATGGAAAGATAGCAGAAGAAAGCGAGGAATAAGCAAGTACGTTAGCCTGAACTCCCAGTAGGGTGAGGCAGGAGTAAGACGCTCTCTGAGGCTGTGGAGAAGAATACGTTGAAATGCTTGGTTTCAGGAAAAAGAAGTTGTTCTTTTAAGCTATTTTTATTTCTTGATTGACTTTTTTTTGCCGGAAACGGTGTTTGATAAAATTGTTATATTTTTTCCATTTCCTAGCATAATAAAAAGCCACAAAAGATGTCTTGGGGTGGCAATGGGTCTGGAAGAATGACTGCTAATACCTAAGTCTGTGGCATAAGCAGATGTTTTTACTGAGTTACTAAAATCACTGCAACCTGCTAGTTAAAATGCATTGTTGAGTGAATTCATACCACTTTGACCACATCAGTTACTTGAAGTTAGCAAGGCTAAAAAAATTCCCTGCAGTTACTTTTAGCTTTATGAATATTTGGAGTATGTTTGAGCAACCTGCTCTGGTGGGAGGTGTCCCTGCCCGTGGCAGGAGGGTTGGAGCTGGATGATCCTTAAGGTCCTTTCCAAATCTAACCATTCTATGATTGTGTATTTACTTGCTGTTAGCACGTTGCTGAAACCTTTGCACTTTTTAGGAGGTATCCAAATACTGCATAGCTAAGAGTTGCTAATATGATTTATCCCTCACAGCCTGTGCTGGTCCTGCTTTTCCAGCAGGAACATTTTCTCCAGGGGGATTTGGCAGCTTCATTCCCCTTGTTTACAGCCATTGCTGCTGAGACCACGCTCTATTTATGCGCTTCTGCAAAGGCACTGGGGGTGTTTTACTTTGAGAGAAGGGTGTAGCTACTTCTGCTTCTAGCTAGGTTGGAAGAATGGTGTTGGGAATGCAATTTCTACTGGATAGTAATAAGATGTGCTACATTTTGATATCAAACTCTTCACCTTTGTGTGTTATTTTGCTTTTACGTAGCCTGTGAGCCCTTCAGAAAAGACTTTTTTTCCCCTGCAACACGCTGTTCTCCAGCTAAGGCAGTAAATTCATGCTTAAGCACGTTTGGGTTTTTTTGGGAGAGGTTTGTTAGTGGTTTTTGGTTTTGTTTTGTTTTGGGTTTCTTTTTTTTGTAGGTTTGTGACTGGATTTCCTCTTGCCTTCTTATCTTGCCCAGGCCAAATGAATGTGGAATTCTGCTGTCAGATTCATTCAAGACTTGTGAGGTCTATTCGTCTCACTGAAATTATTGCTCATCCTTTAGGCCTGTGCTGCAATAACATGTCAGAAACATTTGGGCTTTCTCTCTTTTCTTTCATCCCTGGTCAGGGCATGGCTTCAAACTTTTGATTTTTATTTTCTTTCCTTCTTGAAAGACTTGAGTTCAGTGTGTGCTATCAGCATCACTGGTGCCAATACGCTATTCCTGAAACCTAAATGTGGAAAACAGGTGTAAAAGCTTCCTGTGTCATGTTTGTATATGTTGTAATCCTCAAATTGTGCTTACATCAGACCTGCTGTAGGAGCTGGAAGAGGACAGTCCCGGGCTCTGAATGCCATTATGGCTTTGTGGAGAGAAACCAGGGGGAGAATAGCAATAGTGTAAACCAGGGCTGAGTTTTTTAGGGAGGGGTGACCTCATTTCCTGTTTACTGCTGTGTCAGAAAAGCTGTGTGGAATACACTTAATATTTGGGACAGATTGTGTGCTGCGTAGCACTTTGCAGTGTGTTTTAGCAGTGCTTTACTGAGAAGTGCCACGGTGATAGCGGCGAGGGAAGGATTTCTGGAACACTCTGTCCAGTTCTGGGCTCCCCAGTTCAAGAAAGACAGGGAACTGCTGGAGAGGGGACAGCAGAGGACCACCAAGATGATGAAGGACCTGGAGCATCTCTCTGATGAGGAAAAGCTGAGGGACTTGGGTTTTTTCAGTCTGGAGAAGAGAAGGCTGAGGGGGGATCTGATCCACGCCTATAAATACTTAAAGGGTGGGTGTCAGGAGGAGGGGACCAGTCTTTTTTTAGTGGTGCCCAGGGACAGGAGAAAAGGGAATGGGCACAAACTTGACCATAAGAAGTTCCATCTAAACATGAGGAGGAACTTCTTCACTTTGATGGTGGCAGAGCCCTGGCACAGCCTGCCCAGAGAGGTGGTAGTATTTCCATCTCTGGAGACATTCCAAACCCACCTTGATATGTTCCTGTGGGACCTGCTCTGGATGACCCTGCCCTGGCAGGGGGATTGGACTAGCTGATCTCCAGAGGTCCCTTCCAATCCTGTATCATCCTGTGATTTTATAGTGATTAATCTTTTCTCACTGGGTTATGCTTCCTTAAATGGTTTTTGGCAATATGTGACCACCTGAGAGTAATTGCTTAGAAATTATTTCTTGTGTGGGAAGGAGGAGAAAGTACATTTCAGAACCTCTCACCCACTTTGCTTTTCCCAGGTCTGAGAAACATTTCCTGGCTACATAAAGCAGCTCAGCTTCATTTCTCAGGTGGTCCCTGTGAGCCCCTGCATGACGGCGATGGTTCCTGAGGCTCTCCCAGCCCTGGATCCCGTATTGCACAAGGAGAGGAAAGACTACAATTCCCAGAGTACTTCCACATACTGGTACTCCAGTGACATCAGACATTACATGGCTGAGACTGGTTGTAAAGCAAGAAGACCAAAAAATGTAAGCTTGGTGTTTCTTTCACTTCTGTAGCAGGGCCTTTGGCAGTGTGAAATCTTTGCTGACCAGGGGAGGATTTCAGTTGCCACAGAGGTGTTTGAAAGGGTGTGTGTCTGAAGAAAACACGAGGTGACATTTAAGGGCAAGCAATTTGTGCTGTTTCTCGGAGTGTTTGGTGCAGCTCAGACTCCTCTCTCTAGGAATAGCTGCCTGGAGTAACTGCTTAATGCCAGCGCTGCTCGTTTGCCTGGAGGGGCCGTTTCCTTGCCCACAGCCCCAGTTCTGCCTGCTTCCTTGCTGGTTTTATTGGTTGTCCTTTTATTTTTATCCAAGGGGTGGAGGAGATACGCTGCCCAGAGCCTGGCAACAGTTTCTGTGTGTGTGTAGTAACTGAGGTGTGGAGCGTCTGTCCCATGGCAGCGAGCTGAGGGGGAAGGAAAAGGAGTTAAAGCACCGGGGCTCAGGGGCTGCTGCAGTGCTCGGGTGTGTTCTGCTGGCATGTTGGGGTGCCCCTGCTTCCCCGCTGGCCTGTGTCCGTGGGAGGGGACGCAAGCAGGGGATGGCTGGTGACAACATCTCTGCAGGTTTGTCTCCCTGGAACTTGATTCTTCGCAATGGGTTGAGGTTTGCGTGGGTTTTGTGGTTCAGGAGAGATGCTGGGTGTCTGGAGTAATATGGATATTTTAGGAAGCTGGGAAACAATCTGGCCAAGTGCTTTCTGCAGTGGGATGTTTGCTTCTGTTGCTGTAGTGCTGTGCTTTAAACTAAGTGTAATAATTTATTTGCCTGATAGTGCCCAGCCTTTCAAGTGATGGCATATTGTGAGCACCTGACAAAGCCAAAATTCTCCAAACACTATCCCACGGCCAGATTCTTCTAGTAGGGACAATGAGGAGAGACTTAGAAAGTGGATGAGAAACTTGGGAATACTTACTGTGGTCTTTTCCCTGACATATGTAATAACTTCTCAAGCAGGTAATAGATCCCCTTTCATCTCTGTTTTAGAAACAGTTTAGATCTGCTGAATGGCATCACAACAGTGTTTGCTCAAATCTGCAGTCTTGAAGACATCTGCTTAGTGCTTCAATTTCACAAAGTGAGGAGCGGGTCGAGTGGAAAAAGTAGCTTTATATCCAATCTTTTTAGTCCAGTGAAATTAAGATACAAGTCTCTATAATGATACACAGATCCTTATGCAACTGATTTTAAAAAATTCTATTTATTTGGCCACATATGCTGTTTTTTTAACTTCAGGGAGTTTGTTTTTACATATTCAGTAATTGATAATATCAGATATTTTTTTTATTTAAAAATATGTTGTGAAAAACATTTTGATTTAGCAGAGTTTAAACTGTACTAGATAGTCCATCTGTCAAGATGAATCAGGGAAAAATGTTTTGCAACTTCAGTTGGCATTTTATATTCCTAAATAAAAAGAGTATATTAATAACAATAATCCTGTTTTACTCCAACATATAGTTGAAAGGACATAACCTACGAATCAGGCAGTTAAATTCCCTTTGGATTAGTTGACTCTGAAGTGAGCAGAGGTTCAGTTAAAAACTCCGTACCTGTTTGGTTTAGTCCCTTGTGTTTCCCTGGTCTACCAGGAGATAACGGAGTGCCACACGTGGTGAGAATTGTAAGTGAAGGTGAATATATAGGGTTGGATGGTTTTAAGTTCCCTTTTATTTCCATGTAGCCTGCGTGGAACGTGACTTTGTTATTCAAATACTTAAATGTGTATTTGCTGAGTAGATATTTTGAGTGTCAGGCTGCTTAGTCAGAGATGTGTTCAAGTAGCTCTTTCACCAGCTTTGTAAAACTTCCCCTTAGCAGTCCCAAGTTGGAACTTTGGGGTAATGACATGTTGCAGCTGAATTGTGTCTGCTGTTTTTAAAGTTAGTAACTTCATCTCAATGTTTCCTGAAGGGTGATTTTTGATTGGGGGTTAGGGTTTTATGGCTGTCATAAACAAAAAACCATCCTCTGAAACTCCATTGTAAGGGCAGATGGATGTCTTGGGCTGGGTAAGGAATTTCTGGAAATGCTGTGGAAGCTGGCAGCTTCACAGAGGAGAGATCCAGCTCAGTGTCCTCACGGGAAGAAAGGCTTCTGTGTGATTTTTAAGAGTTTGGTGTGGCTGCTTATCCCGTCACATTACAGTGGGCTCCCGACTGGTTGCCATTAGGATGAGTATGGAGGGACTTGGGGAGGTGGAGAGGATGCGGTGAGGAATCTGCTGCAGTTGGGGTGAGCTTGGGAAGGGCATGAACGTGTAGAAAGCAGTCACTGGTGTTCCCTGCTGGTGGAACAACTTGCTTCCCTCTGCTGCTGAGCTGTAGTCCTTTGTCTATTTGCTTAAGAGTTCTTTTTGAGCAATATTAGAAGAAAATAAAACCGCTTGCAAATTGAGGACATGGTATTAAAGCACTCAGTAAGATCCTCTTTTTTATATTATTATTACTTTAACGGAATGCAAGCTGGCAGTGCTTCTTTCAGTGAAGCAGTGGCTTCTACTTAAGCTCTAATGTAGCACCCTCATATCCTGAAGATATCCCAAAAGGCCTTTCTAGGAATGAATTATTTACCAGTCTGCAATAAGCTTGTGTTTTATCAACCCCTGAAAGTTAAGTGACAACCACAGAAAGCTACCATTGAAAATATTTTATTTTTTTTCCTGAAAGAGGGTGCATTTGCTGGAGCACAGAGGTAGAACTCTTGCCTTTTTTGAGCAGCTGTGTAAATTTGAAGCTTCACTTATGCTCTTACATAGGTTGTGAAGCCTAACGAAGCACCTGGAACACGTTGAAAGTTTCTCATGATTTGAAGTAGTTCTGTTTTGTGGTACAATTGGATTGTTGCTTGGCGTTTCAGATATCAACTAATGCTGTGTAAACCCCACTTTTAAAGTTGCAAACAGTTGCGTTGTGTCACAGGGGTAGTGATTACCCAAATTGTTAATGGGTTTCTTTCAGTTTGCTTGGACAGAAAAGCAGCTAATAAATCACAAATAGTTAAAAGATCAGTAAAGGTTAGGTGCTTAGACACATGTTGACTGAATAAATCATCACAGCAGGTGTAAAGATATCACTAATCATCCTTTCTGACAGGAAACTGTGTGTAATAAAATTAGCATCTAGGAGCAATTGTGTGCACCTGAGTCATTTCATATTGGAGCTTAAATACAAGGAGCCTGATCTTCCATCTGTGTGGGCTGCAGAGCTTTCTGTAGCATCAAGGGTTGTGTTGCTGCAGCTCTGCCCTTGCAGTACAGCTGGTGTATTGTACGTGCACTGAAAACCCGTGGGAGCAAGAGCAGTGAGCTCTGTGCTTCCCAGAAGCATCAACATATCCACATGGGCTGTTCTGCAACCTGTTCCTGGCTGCAGGCTTTCCTCTTCATCTGAGCATGTTTCTCTGCTGAGTGCTGATGGGAAGACTATAGGAAACCTGTCTAAAAGCCACTATCATAGAATGGTCAGAGTTGGAAGGGACCTTAAAGATCATCCAGTTCCAACCCCCCTGCCATGGGCAGGGACACCTCTCCCTAGAGCAGGTTGCTCCAAGCCCCATCCAGCCTGGCCTTGAACCCCTCCAGGGATGGGGCATCAACAACTTCCCTGGGCAACCTGTTCCAGTGCCTCACCACCCTCACAGCAAAGAACTTCTTCCTAAGATCTCATCTAAATCTCCCCTCTTCCAATTTAAAACCATTACCCCTCGTCCTGTTGCTCCACTCCCTGACCAAGAGTCCCTCCCCAGCTCTCCTGGAGCCGCTTCAGATGCTGGAAGGCTGCTCTCAGGTCTCCCCAGAGCTTTCTCTTCTCCAGGCTGAACAGCCCCAGCTCTCTCAGGCTGTCTTCATAACAGAGGTGCTCCATCCCTGTAATCATCTTTGTGGCCATCAGAAATGGGTTAACTCAGGAGCCAACCTTGCCCTTAAATGAGTGCAGTCCCAGGTGTTTGGAGATTGTTTGTCCTGTTAGGAGGTGGAGATGGATGTTCAGTTCTGTGGCAGATGTGTGCTGGTGAGCTTATGTACTGGGATGGTAGATGTGGACCTGTGGGATGTATCTGTCTAAAGCTGAAGAGAGGAGCCTTCAGAAAGGCAGCTGCCTCTGCCTGCCTGATCCGAGGTGCAGCACTCACAGCTGCCTTACCCATTCTGGGACTTCATGTGACCCGTGGTCAGCAGCTCTGGTATCTGCTGAGCTGTGCTGTCATGTGCCATCTCGCAGCAGTAAAGCAAGCTCGCCGTTGTTCTGCCAGTGTGTGAGACGTAGGTGGTACTGGAGGAGCTGTGGGTGGTGTGACGTGGAGAGGTGGTGGGAGGAGCAATGAGAGGTAGCTAGAAATGAGTTTCATGCATAATGAGTACAACTTTGAAAGACCTGGTAATCATTGCTTTATTTTTTTCTTTTAAAATAGGTTAAGTCTGTCCTTAGGAATCTAAAATTCTGCCTGCATGGCAGTGCTGCGTACTTCAGAGACAAGAACTTGTTTGCTGCTAACAAGGACGTGGTCAAACAAAGTGCCACCCCTGGTCATAACAAGTCACAGGTGAGTCCAAAAAGAACTTGTGTAGGCAAACAGCTAGAGATAATTGTACAATATATTGTTTTTTCTTACTGAATGTATTGAATAACCACATAACCAGGACCCCTCAGCACCTGAAGAGAGCGCTGCCTTACACATGGAGCAGCTTTCACTGTTATTTTGTGCCAGTCCAGGCCAGTAACCCTCTATTCATGGAAAGAAGCAATTCCTCATTCACCCTGGCTTTGAGTGCCTCTTGTCAAGGGCATTTGGGAGACTGACCACAAAGTCTTCTGAAGAACAACTGCTGGGAGTTACCATGGACAAAGAAGAAATAATCTTTTATTGTATTAAATGAGTGTATTTAGATGCTAGTTTTTAAAACAAAAGATATGGCCCAGTAGGCCAAAAGTGTTCTTAGTGGTAACTGGGCTGTAGAACCCAGATGTTGAACAAGTGTCTCATAAATGTACTTCTTCCCCCTCTCCCTCCACCCCACCTTAAGTGGTTCTTTTTTATCTGATTTTGACCCAACTGTCTATGTGAGGTCTGAAAAACGTGATTCCTTTTTCTCAGGAAAAAAAAAAATCTTACTTTTTTGACTGCTGAAAAGGAACATTTCCCTTTGCTGCTGCAACAAGCCTTTTTGATGTTAGGAAATTGGGATTTACAGGGAAGTCTGCAGTAATCTGCCCTTCTGATGGTTTTGTCCCTGACATTAAGAGAGATCTGAATAACTGACCTATTTTTCTCCCCTGGTTTTTGTTTTTTTTTGACTTATCCCTGTCACCTCTTTACTTCTGCTGGTTAGTTTCTCAGGTAACTCAAGATGACAATTCATAGAATTCTGTTTGATTTAACTTAATTTTTTCACCCACTGGTTTCAGAGAATCCACAGCAGGACGGGTTAACCTGTTTGAGGGTACTATAAATTTAGATGACTGTAGGCAGGAGTTACTAGAAGTCTTAAGTCAGAAAAACCAAACAATACTTTTTCTTACTTTTGCTTTATCTTACCAAGACAACCAAGAAATAAACAGGAAATATTTATCCTGCCAAGAAATCAGAGAAGAATACACAGTGTAGAGAAGTAATAACACTGCACAGTGCTCTCCTTTACTGTTGTTATGGTGGATGTTTATAAAAACCATCTGCAAGCAATGCTCTTCAGCAGTGGGTTCCTGCAGCTTTAGGGTAACTGACTGTGAAAAGACTGTTACTTAATTTAGCTCAAATGCTTTTTGGCAAATCGAGAACTTTGGCAGACAGGACTTCATGTCAGTAATTCCTTCTAATTTATCCTGTGTCCAAATATTTAGCTCTGATTACAGTATTTTTTAGCTTATAATACATCTTTTCAGAGAGTTGGTAGTGTGATACAAGCTGTAGACTGTTCTTACCTCTGAAGAGGAGGAGAGTAAAGCCCTAATGAGTCTTTTTTATCCTGTGTCCAACTAATGCTGTAGTTAAGCAGGGTACCCCATGTACATGTAACATCACTGCAAATGTTTCATGCGATTACCATAATGTAATGGTCTCCGTGGAAGTCACTAAAACTCCTCCCAGTCTGCCTGAGGGGCCTTCATCACTCCTAGCAGCAGCTATTACCATCTCAGAATAGATGGTGACAAGCTGGAGCTGTTTCCAGCACTTAACTGGACAGCACAAGCATCAAAACATTTCCAGTAATGAGAAATAATATTTGAGTCTTCTGCTGTAGTCACAGTGCTGTTAAATCTTTAGACAGTAGAAACACAGATTAGTGAGAGTTGGAAGGAACCTTGAAGATCATCAAGTTCCAACCACCTACCATGGGCAGGGACACCTCCCACCATAGCAGGTTGTTCCAAGCCCCATCCAGCCTGGCCTTGAACCCCTCCAGGGATGGGGCAGCCACAGCTTCTCTGGGCAACCTGTTCCAGTGCCTCACCACCCTCACAGGAGAGAATTTCTTCCTAATCTTTTGGAGACAGCATTTCATTCATTGATTTACTTATTTTTTTGAGGTTGGAGTTCGGAGTGCCTCTGCAGGCAGCCCTTTCTTTGTCAAGCCAGTGCTGAAGGTTATGACTATCTGAAATTCATAGAATCATAGAATCATAGAATGGTCAGAGTTGGAAGGGACCTTAAAGATCATCAAGTTCCAACCCCCCTGCCATGGGCAGGGGGCAGTGGAGAACTTTGGAACAAAAGCAAACTGTAGGA
Organism: Thinocorus orbignyianus; assembly: GCA_013400375.1. Taxonomy (NCBI): domain Eukaryota; kingdom Metazoa; phylum Chordata; class Aves; order Ciconiiformes; family Thinocoridae; genus Thinocorus; species Thinocorus orbignyianus. Next base: position 47,229 of record VXBW01004337.1, read on the forward strand.
AACAAAACAATGTTTTATGCCTTTTACTTTTTTACTGTAGTTTTTACTGCAACTTGTTAGTAGTTCATATGAAAAGCATATAGAAGAGCTTCATTATTATTATTATTATTGTTTTTAAGTTCTGTTTAACTAAGTAGAATGACAGACACCATTGTTTTGGAAGTGCTGAGTGACGAGGCTGTATCCAGGGTACATCAAGTACCTTCTTTACTGTTCTTTAGTCACATTGTCCTGCACGACTCACATTAGCAGTGATTAATGGCCCTGAACATAGGAGATAAATCCATTAGTTACAAATCCTATTTTTAATCGATGCAGAAGTATTTTACACTCCAGCCAAGGAGCAAAACTTATCGCTGTGTGTTGCTTCCTAGTGAGCTAAACAAGAGCAGGGCCTGGGCATTGGCATCTGCTTGTTGGTGCTGTTAGATGGTTGCTAAAATTCTGGCTGTGGTCAGCTACTGCTTTCCTAAAGGATACTTGTGTCCTGGTCAGGAGTCATTTATAGCAGATAATTTGGGTATCACTCTCCTGCTCTTCTGCAGGGTAAGTATTTGTATCACAGGAGCACTGTGGTGCCACTTAGTTCTTCTTGTCTCTTATTTCATGATATAGATATTGACAGCATGTTTGTATGGAATGTTACAGAATACACATCTTGCCTCTATAGGGTAACTAATTCTGTTATTTAATAGTAAGCCCTCAATGCAAACTTTCTTGTTTTAATTAAAAAAATAAGTCCCTACAGGGATGTTCTGTACCGCTTCTGGTAGGAGAACACTTGGCCAGGTCATATTTCAGAGCCAGGAAGGGAGATTTTCTGAGTCTGTGACAGCTTTCACTAACCCAAATTGCAGCTGAGGATTTGTAGGAAGCAAAATTGTACTGTTCTACTTCTGAGAAAAGAGGGGAGAGAGAAAAATTATAAATTAACTTAGTGTTTTCCCTTTTAAGAGGATGAGCCCACCCCTATGCTGGGCTGTCGTAACCTATACAGAGGGGTGAGTGCTGTTATGATCCTCTCTGTTCTGCTGCCCCTATAAGACCACATCTGGATGCTCAGTGTCCAGTTTGGGGCTCCCCAGTGCAAGAAAAGTACTGGAGTGAGTCCTGCAAATGATTCCAAAATAGTTGTGGACTGGAGAATGGGATGTCTGAACAGAGGCTGAGAGAGCTGGGTCTGGAGAAGAGGAACAGAAGGTCTTACAGGAGTCTGAAGCTGCCTTACAGGAGGTTATAGAGAAGGTAGGTCCTCAACATAGAAAGGAC
>VXBW01004350.1:0-10273 GCA_013400375.1 Thinocorus orbignyianus
TTTACCCCAAACCAGGACAGGTGAGTATGACCTGACCTGTGCATTAGAAAAAACATAGCATTAGCATTAAATCAGTTGGTGCTTAAAAAAAAAAACAACCAGCAGACAGCAGTAATATTCTGATGAATGTTTTGTCTTGTTGGGAGTGAGCTGTGGTGGTTTTTTGACTCTCACTTTTTATTTTTCTTTTCTTTGTGTAAACTATTGTAAGAGTTTTGATGACAGTCTAGCGGAATTGTGGCAGGCTCTTGTCCTGATGGGAAAGTTTCTCTGTTTTCCATTACCTACCCAGGATTCGGAGGTTGGCTGCTTCACAGAAATTTCCTTTCTCCCTCATCAGTTTTGCATCTCAGCATATAGTCTCTGTACAAAGATTAGGAGGTAATTGGAAGGGAGCTTTTGGTATACACTTGAAGGAAAAAGGCATGCCCCACCCGTGTGTTTTCAGAAACCGTGATGTTTAAATGCAGGTCAGTTAATGAATAAAATCCTGCAAATCCTGTATTGTAAATGCTATGCTCCTACTTTGTTATTATGGCATTTTAAGACAGGTTTTACTCTTTAATGTTTGTATTTTTGCAGTCAAGTATGTCATGTAGTTGTGCAGTGCTTTTGGCTTGTTTCACAAGAAAATCTACCAAAAATAAGTCCAAAGGGTCTTGATCGCCTTAAACAGAAATAAGGTCTGTAACAGCAGAGCAGCATAGCTTTGAAGCTTGGAAGCAGATATCATCTGTGTTGTAAAATATTAGCTTAACTGCATGTTCCTTCCCCCATCCCCCCCCCAAATAATTATTTTTAAAGCAGTCTACAGCAGTAGGTAAATACTTAATCAAAGTAATATGGAATGGTTTTCTTTCAAAATATATTTTCCTTGTTAAACAAATTCTTCAACCAAGGAGGATATGTTTATCTAGGCAACAAGTATATGCTGCAGATCTACCCTGGGATGACTTCTCATCTCTTTCACAGTGTCCATCACTTAGCGTTCTGGGAGATCTTGCCTTCTGTGAATACTCCATCTGCTCTTACTCACCTGTAAACTCACTCTTTTCAAGTGTATATCCAGTAGCTGGCTCACAGTATCGTTCTGACAACTCGTGACACTGTAATGGTTCAGGAATAGTGAGTGAATCTGCTGGGTAAACGTATTCAATCAGACAAAGTAGGAATCTTTTAAATGTGAACAAATACATGTTTTTTTAAAAAATTAAAATTCTGATTTTAAATCAGTCTTTCTAAATATTTTGTTCATTTTTTAAAGCGAATAATCACTCTCTGTTCTTGTAGTGATAATAAAGAGAATGATAGTAATGTTCCCAGCTTTGGATTTTAGAAAAGTTAATGGGATTCTGCAATTGAAATTAATACAGTTTTTCAAGCACTATTTTTGGAACGTGAGGGGAATTTGATTCTTTTTCCTCAGAAAGCAGTATCTGGGGGGAGAGGGGAAGGAAAGACCGTTCATTTGTGAGGTATGCTTTCCTTTGGTCACTCTTTGGGCTTGGGGGAGGAGGGAAGGGCTTGCTTTGAGCCCAGTGAGAACTTCCATGAACCTGAGTTAACAGACACCTGGTGGCTGTGATCAGCTATGTGGCTGATGAATGATCAGACCACATCCTTGTTGAAGGATTTCCAAGGGTTGAAAACAATTCACAATGGAGTAGGAACTTGTTTATGTGTAAAGAGGGAGGAGAGGTTCACGTTAGAAATTCTCTCTTTCAGTCAAAGGTGAAACAAATGCTCGGTAATATCTTCTGTCACTTTGTGTGTGTGCCTGTTTGAGGATAAATTTCCTGAAACATAGATAATATTTCCAAACAAAACACCGACTCCTCAAAAATGCAAAAATCAGGGGGAAAACCAAGTGCATTATTAACCCACTTCCCCCTCGGGTTAGTCATTGTGTCTCTTTGATTTGTAAGGCTGTTGTTGTTTCCAACAGGTTCAAGTAGTTTGTTCTCCAGTCGCATCCTTCTGGTGGACCCTGCACCCTAGGCAGAGACCTGATAACTTCACTGTGGTCAAGCTTCTGTAGAGGCAGTTGTAAGATCAGGTCCTAAGTATGCAATACTAGACGTGAGATGCAGAGGCTACAGACCCAAAATTAGTAGTTTTCTTAAATCAAACCCTGAAGCTGCCTGGGGAGACGATTAACTCAGTGTTGTCATAGGTAATGGCATATGAAGTGACTTAGTTTTGTTTCTGTGAGGAGTTGTGTGATGTTTGTTGGGGCTTGGGCTCAACTGTGTACAGTTCTACAGTCTTTTTGTCGTTGCTCCCTGTCATTTATTCTTTTGTGAGCTTGAAGAGACATGGCTGATCTTTGCAGTCAGATCTCTTAAAACTTCAACAGTTTAGCTTTGGAGGTCAGGAAATACCTTGTCCTCCCACCCACGAAAATAATGTTGCTGCCAGATTTACTTTGAATTTAGTCCAACATCCTGTGATCAGAAAGAGTTAAGCTGCTTGTCTAGATTGATAAAGCATACTTTGCATAGATGCAAGCCTAGTGCTTGTTCCTTGCCTGCCATTCTGATTCCTGAGTCCAGCTTTGCCAAACTGTGTTTCTTGCAAGGATCACAAGGCTTTCAGGACTTTACAGTATAGATAAATGTGTTTCCTTAACTGGGATCCCATAGATATATTTTCTGATTATATTCTGCTCCAAGTGTTTGGGTTGTTCTGACATCAGTCTTGCTTAGTTTTGCACACAATATGTAACTTAGTCAAAAGATCAGAATGCTTATGAGACTTTTAGCTCTATTCTAGAAGAAACTCAGTTTTAGAAAATCATACTGGGGGATTTAAGACCAAAGAAAATACTAGTGGAAATGTTCTGCTAATGAGATCTTAAAAGTATGATTGTTGAGAAACAATCTCTCTTGCTTGAACTACAATATGTGGTAAAAATGGCATGGTTAACAAGGTAGATAAAATTAAATAACGCAACTCTAACTAGCTTTTCGTGTTTTTATTCTTAATTTGTGGTTATGGTGTACTAACTATTTATATTGTATTAACTTGATGGTCAAGATCCAGATGCAGAGGTAGTTAAGGCAAACTTGATGACTTTATATAAAGTTCAAGTAAAATCAACTAAATATGTCACAAATACTTGCAGCAGAGGAGATCAAAAGAGGGTGAGAAAAAATTAGACAAGAAAAGGCATGATGGAGAGGACTCTTCTCTCAGAATTTTGAACAGGACTTCGTTCCAGACTTCCGCATGCAGCAGAGATTCCATGAAGCCAGGTACAAATATATTGTTTGGTTAGAAATGCATCGAATAGACATGAAATGGTGTATTGTGCTATAGCCTTCTGTTTATAACCATGGTTCTAATTCTAGAATAATTAAGGAACAAGATTTTTCCTGTGTGACTTCTTGACAGGGGATGTTGCTTAATGTCTTTCTGCTGATTGAAGACGTTCATGTAAATCGATATGAAAAATTTCCTTAGCAAGTGTCTGAAATTACTGCTGGCTGTTGAGTCAGTGTTGTGTATACACATTGATTAGAATTGCTAGCTTTTTTTTTTAATGAGCTATGCGTTGCAGTAGTTCCTCTGTCAGTTACTGTAGTTATGTCAAATAGAGTGCTATGAAACTTACTTAGAAATGATCACAAGCAAGTTTAATTACCTAGACTTTACATGCTTTGTTCAGACAGGTTCCATAAACCTACAAACAAGAAATCTACTCAAACTCCAAAAACAGGGTCTCTTCCTGTACACGCATTTGAAGATACCGTTTTGGATTTCTGCAAGTCACAGAGTTTGGGAAGCATTGAGCTACTGAATGTGCAGCATAGGAGCAGACCAGTATGTTCATCGGAAAGTGCCGTTACGTGCCTTAGTCAACCACAGATGTCTCTTTTGTTGAACACAGAGGTTAGCTAATACTTTCATATTGTAGAACTCATAAAAATAAAACTTGTTTAAAGTTCAAGCATTTCTGAATGCAAGTATTTTGCGTTCAGTATGGTAGTTTAAGACCTGTTTAAGCACCTTGCAAGCAAGAAATTTTGTACCTAGAGGTTTTACAGTTCTTTTTGTAGGTGGTATTGTCAGTGCTTACTCTCTCCTCTTTTATTCTTTCTCACTGTTCTTTCCTTGTCTCTGCTGCCAGTAGATATAGGAAAGTCAAGTAGAGTTAGAATTTAGATTGGTACTGCTCTGGTCTAGAATTCTGTCTTGCCTATACAGAGTACATAAGTTCCTCAGTTTTCTTAAGAGCTTCTTGTTTTCTCTCCCACCTGGAAATAATGGGTGAGCAGGCGCTTATCCAATAGTTTTAACAGAGTTTTAAAAAAAATGTGGAATATTGTGCTTAAATTGTATTGTGATACAGCATAAATATAAGAAACTGAATTCTAGATGAAGAAGAAATGCTATTAAGACATCAGCATTTAACTTTATTCTTTTTCTTGATTTCCTTGGTTGGTTACTTGTTAGTAAATACTATACTGACACCTTCAGTAGTATGTTGTGTATATTGAATCAGAGTTTTCAACAGTGATTAAAAATGAATAATTTTGAAGGATCCAGATGGATCACTAGGATGGTGAGGGGTCTGGAGAACAAGCCTTAAGAGGAGTGGCTGAAGGAGCTGGGGTTGTTTAGCCTAGGGGAAAGAAAGAGGCTGAGGGGAGACCTTATCGCTCTCTACAACTACCTTAAAGCAGGTTTTAGAGAGGTGGGGATCAGTCTCATCTACCAAGTAACAGGTGATAGGACAAGAAGAAATGGTCATCCCTGCACCAGGGGAGGTTCAGACTGGATATTAGGAAAAAAAATTTACACTGAAAGGGATACTGTGCATTGGAACAGGCTACCCAGGCTGAGGTACCATCCCTTCTGGTATTTAAAAGACAGGTAGACGTAGCGCTTAGAGATACAGGGTAGTGATGGTTTTTGTCAGTGTTAGGTTGGTGGTTGGACTAGAGGATCTGAAATTGCTTAGGTTGGAAGGGACCTTTTATGATTCTATGAAATGGCATGGTATTTCCAGTGCCTCTTAGTGGGAGACTGCATGTGATGGGAAAAAAAAACCTTGCTGCTGCCACTTGAGTTTCCTTTGTCATTACTAGTTTGAATTTGATGATGGACTTTGTTTTCAATATACTTGAAACATTAAAACTTTTCCTTGTTTATTCTTAGAGTCATTGCCTAGGTGGTTTTGTAAAATGTAGGAAGGCTTGCTTGTACAACAGTGGAGAGGCATCTACTTATATTTGTAATGCTATAATATCAAAATGATGGTTGCACTTAGAAAAGAAACAGAAAAAAGTCAGGCTGCAAAATTCCCTGCACCTTTGTCTGTGCACGAGTTCAGGATATTTTTTTTAGTTTATCAGGAGTTTTTTTCTTTAGCTATGTTTAGGTCAGTGATTTTATTTCTTCTATTATGATACCTGGATACCTATTTTACAGGAAGATTCTTCTGTGGAAAGCAAAGCTTCATCAACAGCTTTAGATGAAGCAGTAGCCAGCTTAATTCCCTCTCCTTTTGATGGTAGAGGTAAGTGCTCCAGACAAATAATTTCCTGTGTTTTAACTGCTTGCATTTCATCAGTTTGGAAAAGTTCTGAGGAGCTGTTGGTTTTTGAAGTAAAAAAGGAATTGAATGGCAAGCTCACTGCAAAAGGAAAAGAAAAACAAAAACCAAACCAAAAAAAGCCCCACACAAACAAATGAAACTGTATCAGTTCCTTTCAGGTGGGGTGACCACTTGTAGTTCATCCTTGCTCACAAATCTGGGATTATCTTCCTTCTCTGCTGTTTCTTAGATGCTTAAGGGCAAATAGTGCTGTAGTTACCTCCCATGTTGTTTAAGAGGAGACAAAGTAATGCATATTGATTATTGAAAGTCCGGTGAGAAATTTTCAAGTATTTTTCAAGAGTAAATGAGAGGTCAGCATTTATCAGTCTTGATAAGCAGATTTGTTTTTAAGAGCTGGCAGTCTAGATTCTAGTATGCACCTAAAAATTGTTTTGTGGCATTGTGTTATTTCCCTCAGATCCGTTAAAAGGTAGCTGTGAGAACTGCAGTGCTGAAATATCCTTGTTTTGATTTGTTTTCTGGCTGTGGGATGCAGGACTTTTTTTTCTTTTTTTTTTTTTTTTAATTGCCGCAAACTATCAGGTGGCTAATTTCAAGTAAGTCTTGCAGTTTAATTGGAGTACTTAAATCTGTAGTTGTGTGAAAAGAAGTTCTGTTCAGCAGGACTTTGTCTCAGAGCCATCACACATGTTATGTGTGAATTGTCTAAGTTCCTCTCACTGAGTTTCTGTGTGTACACAGACACGCACCAGCCTGGGTTTCTCTTGGAGCTGGCTGGGGCTGATGGTGTCCAGCTTTTCACGGAGGCCACCCCTGCTGCCTCTCCCTGCTCCCAAAACCTTATCTCTCCCAGATACCGAAACCATTCTGCTATGTAATGTTCCATGAAAATTTTCTTCATTCTTAAGAAAAAAAGAAAAAAAAAAGAAAAAAAATTGTTCTGTATTTGTTTTTTGCTTGGAATATAGACAAAATTGTGAATTCTTTCAAAACATTGATGCAAGTTGGTGAAATTCTTGTACACTGAGGCTTATTAGGAAGTCTTTCAGCTGGTTTATACATCTGTAAACCTGGGGACTTCTTTGAGAAAGTACTGATGGGGCCTTTTATATGAAAGCTGTATGACTAAGTGCAATAAATATTAAAGGAATTTTGTATATAACTGTAGCAGAAGTTCATTATTTTAAAGAAAATCAGCTTAGAAAATAAGTACGGAATTATTTGTAAGTAGTTAATATGACACAGTATAGATTTCCAGTTATAAGTTAATTGGGCTCAATAATATGTGTAGCACTGGACAATATATGGAATAGTTACAGTTCTAGAAAGCTTTCTGGAGAAGCAAAATCTGTGAGTGTCTTAAGGAATATGTCTCTGTGCTGTACCTGCTAGTCCTTGATTGCTTTTTTCTTTTGAACATTTGAGAAATATTTTTGAGACATCTTTGTGTATCACTGTTTTCCCCAACGGCGTTTCCTGAAGCACCTGCAGATGACTTTACTCAACCACATGTGTCTTGGGCCATGGTACTTTCACAGCCCCCAAAGAAAGCTGCGTTGCCACCAGCATCTGAAGGTTTTTCCAGAGGCAAAGGGAAGCAGGACAGTAAAGCAAAGGTACTTGAGAATTGCCTGTTCTAAACTAATTTTTGTCACTCTGTGTTTCTTGATGTGCAACATTGCCTTTTTTTTTTTTTTCCTGGGCTCTGTACAGTGTCCACACCTAAAGTAGCTTTTAAGAATTGATATTAAGTTACCTTGTCCTTATTAGAATTTTCTTTTCTTGTAGTGGAAAAGGATAACAAGGTGTCAAAAAGACGGTGCTACTCCAGTAACATGAACTTCCAGGACAGCTGATTTCAATAGGTTACTTTTAGACTGGACTTTTTTCATATTCCTGACCCTCAGAATGAGGCATGAAACTTGGAATTCTTGCCTTATTTGTGTGAATATTTCCTGTTGAAATCCCAGTAGTCCTGATGCATTTTGATAATCATACAGTGTGCTTCAAATGAAGAGTTTTTGCAATTGTTCTGAATATCCAAGAGATCTTGAGTTTTCCTTGACCGGTTAATGTCCTAGCCCGGATTGATTTAGATACCCTTGAGTTGTGTAAGTGTGGTCATAGTCACTTGTATTTATTTTGGTAGATGATATTGAAATGAGAAAATTTCTGATGGTCACACCTAATGATTTTTTTCAGCAGTCAGAAACAAAAAATGATGCTAGTGAAACTGAACCTGAAGAAGGGTCAGAAAAGAAGAAGAAAAAGAAGAAAAAGAAGAAAAAAACAAAGTCACCCAGTGATGTAGAGAAACCTCAAAATGAATCTGCTACAATACAGGAACCACCAAGGATTGAGGTACACAGAAGAGGGGGGTTTTGTTGTTCTTTTAAGTGTTATAAGTGTATTGAAAGACCAGATGTTAACATAGCTTTGTACAAATTTAAATTCAGATGACATTAGTAGAAGGATATTGGATCGGGTCCGTTTCAGTTGAGGTGTTTATCAGAAGCTACTAGTTGGGAACAGCTGTGCCTTTTGACTTACTGCGTGTTCGGTAAACACAGAGGAAGTGCAGAAGAGACAAAAAAGTGAAATTAAAGTGATTCATCTGAGAGTCTGAATGTTAACAGATAACAATAAAAGTCACATTTCCTAAGTTAAAAAATATTCTGTAGAAATTGTTGCAGAAAGCAAAGAGAATGAGGAATATACTGGGTACCATAGTATGCCACAGTTTAAAGAATGTGGTACTGGCATTACAATTCTACCCACTTCACATCTGGAGGCAATTTCTGTGGAACACAGTTGCCACTGCTTATGTTCCTGATTGCTAGTTCCAGTTTTTTGCAAATTCATATAGCCATAATATGCATATTAGTATTTGGATACTTCTGTGTATCAGAAGACTTTAGACTGTTTCACAGTAGGGGCTTGTATGGTCCATGGTTTAACAGTGCTTCGTTGAAAACCCAGTTCATTGAAACAACTATGCGTTCGTTTATATATTTAATCTAGTGTATATAATGTTCAGTCTTTGAAACGACAGCATAAGGAAGCCTTCCTAGCTGGCTTCTATTTTGTACACTTTAACATGGAACATGGAGTAGATTTGTGGCTATGCATTCTTTTCATTGTGTAGTTCGTTGTCCTGGAACAGCACGAGAAATTACTGTTGATAGAGAATTCTTTTTGTTAGAGAATTATGGGTAGAAGCAAAGATCTGTAAGTTCCTTGCTTCAGAATATCCCCATTTTTACTGTATGCTACTATATAGTGTCAGACCTATGAGTGACTTATCTGAACAGAAAAAGAACAGCAGGAGTCATGGGAAGCAGTAGGGAGATAACAGGACCATTGAAGACAAAAGTAGAAAAAAATGGCATAGAATCATGAAACAGGGCATACACAACACTCAAATCCATTATGTGGGTGCTGCATCTGTTGTGGTGGTGGGAGACAGCTTGCAGACCCTTCTGGTTTGCTGAAATACTTTTGTGCTCATCAGTTTGTAAAATCTGTGAGCTTGTGTGATGCTCCTGAAATAGAAGAGCATGAAAGGATTATGCAGATGGAACTTCTGGGCACCCAGGGGATTTAAGAAGATTCTGTGTACCAGCTTACTGGAGCAATACATCAGATCATTTACTAGTTTTGTAAAAATCATTCAATTTATAGACACTGTTAATGAGCATAAATGGATGCATTTGCAAAAGTAATTCTATTTTTTCATACACAATGATAGGCCTTAAACTAAGTATTTTCTCGGAGGGGGGTGCTGAGAATTACTTGGTAAATAGAAAAGAAAATGAATTATGACTGTACATAAATTCAGGATGTGTCCTATCTAAATATAGTGAGGATTTTGTTTTCTTGTGTTTACCCCCACTCCTTAAAAAAATATGCCTAGTTGAACTAAAAAAAAAAATACATAGAGGGCTCCAAAAATAACCAAAGATATGAAGCAATTTCTATAGGAGGCAAGAGTGAATAAACTAGGACCTCTCAGTCTGTGGAACAGATGGGTAAGTGGGAATCGGAAGTGCCAGGGAAATAAAAAGGAAATTATTTGATCTTTCTACTAATTTTATTTGATGTCTTCTGGTTCCTGTAGGTGATGATTTAAGAGCAAGTATAAGCAAATATAAGGAGATGTAACATCATGGACAATAAGAAAAAATTCTATAGCTATGTCAGGGAAAAAGGTAGGATTAGGGAGGCTGTGGGCCCTCTCCGGAAGAAAACAAGAGAACTGGCCACCCAGGATACAGATAAGTCTGAGGTACTGAATGACTTTTTTGCCTCAGTCTTCACTGGCAAGGGCTCTCACTGCACTGCCCAAGTCACACTAGGTAAAACCAGGGGCTCTGAGAATGGAGAACTGCCCATAGTAGGAGAGGATCAGGTTCAAGACCACCTGAACAACCTGAAAGTGCGTAAGTCCATGGGACCTGATGAAATTCATCCACGGGTCCTGAAGGAGCTGGCGGACCAAGTTGCGAAGCCACTTTCCATCATATTTGAGAAATCGTGGCAGTCTGGTGAAATTCCCGCGGATTGGAAAAAGGGGAACATAACCCCAATATTCAAAAAAGGGGAAAAAGAGGACCCAGGAAACTATAGGCCAGTCAGTCTCACCTCTGTGCCTGGCAAGATCATGGAGCAGATCCTCCTGGAATCTCTGCTAAGGCACATGGAAAATAAGGA